>PVLA01008463.1:19696-32979 GCA_004027455.1 Hydrochoerus hydrochaeris | reverse complement strand
TTTCAGTTTTGCTTCCCTCACTGTGGCCTAGCAGAATGAGAAGTAGTGTGGAAGTGTGTGTACGCTTCATACTGAACCTGAGTCTTTACTGCTGGCTCCTTGAAGTCGAACAAAAGCTTCTATTTGGGCTCTGTATTTGTTCACATTTAGAGTGCCCTGAAATCATAATAAAAAATTAGTGTGAGAGAATTCCTTATCTGACTGGTCTACCTCCAAAAGATCTAGTTTTTTAAAACTTATATAAAAGTTTCTGATTTTTCCTTTGGTTTTTTTTGTGGTTTGTTTTGTTTTGAGACAGGGTCTTACTATGTAGTCCAGGACCTTAACTCACTGTGTAGCCCAGGCTGACCTCAAACTCTTGGGGACCCTCCTGCCCCAGCCTCCTAAGTGCTGGGATACAATCCCTCTCTAGGAGTAATATTAATTTCTCTCGAGAGGACACCATCAGTTTGAACCATTCCTTTGCTATACTATTTAAAATATTCCTATTTTGGGCAGGGACTTCCGTGTGCTGCTCTCAAACTTTGGCCACAATAAAAACCTTCTGAGTTATGGTGGGAAATGTCAATTCCAGGTGTGGAGCAGAGCGCAGAGGTACAGCATGTGCCTAGCATGTGTGAGGCCTGAGTTTGAGCTTCAGCACCACAAATATAAAGGTGTGAACAGAGGAAAAATAAACATAAAGAAAATAAATATGAGCTATATGCCAGGACTGTTGCGTATCTCTGAGTTTCAGCTTATGAACATGAGTGTATATAAAACTGCTGAAAAAGAAATCATCATAGGACCTAGTTTCTCCAGACCTTGACATCACCTGGGTTTGAGGGCTGGGGATCATTATGGGGCAGGAAAAAGTCCAGAGATTGCAGAGGCTGAATTTCTTTGTTTTTCTAGTACTAGGGATCCAACCCACAACCTCACACTTGCCAGGCAGACGCTTATGCCACTAAGGCTGAATTTCATAGACTTCATAATGTTGCCAAACTTCCATACCCTGACTCAAAGCAATGTGCTTCTTTTCTGCTGACAGCCATCATTTCCAGGTAGCTCCTGATGGATGTGGTAATGCATTCCTAAAACAATCCAAGAGGCTGAGGCAGGAGAACTGCTGTGAGTCTGAGGCCATCTTGGGCTCTACAACAAGACTCTGTCTCAAAGACAAAACCAGGGCTGGGGATTTAGTTCAGCAGCATAAGCGCTTGCCTGTAAGTGTGAAGTTGTGAGTTCCATCCTCGGTACCAGGAAAAAGCAAAAACAAAACAAAACCCCAAAAGCCAAGGCAGCTCCCCGACCCCACCTATGCAGTGCTCCACGCAGTAGGAATAAGTCCACCACAGAGCAGCTCCCACCTGGACAGGCAGGGCCACAGGCATACTGGAGCCCAAGTGTCCTCCACACCCACACCCAGCTGACTCTCGTCCTCTGTGCACCTCGGGCAGCTTGGGGACTCTGAAGCCTGCAGCCAGGAGGAGGCCCAATGCTGCCTCGCAGAGCCCCTCACCTGCACGTAGCGCCCCGACTTGAGGCCGGCCTCTAGCACCTCCAGTGGCAGGTGTTCCGCGTACTCCCGCCCGTGGCTCTCCTGGCTCTCACTCTCCCGTGCCCGGCGGGACTGCAGGATAGACTCGCACAGCTCATGGGCAGCCTTTAAATCCGGCCAGAAGTTGTCCAGGTAATCCTGTGTTTAGCAAAGGCACAAAGATGCAGAAGGTGAGGAAGCTGTGCGCCTGCGTGGACAGGTGAGCATTCCATTCATGGCCTCTGTTCTTTTCTTTTTGTCTTTCAGCACTGGGGATTGAACTCAGACCGTTTGTAGTGAGCTACGTCCTCAGCCCTTTTTTTAGTATTCATTTTGAGACAGGGTTTTCTTAAATTGCTAAATTACCCAGGGTTGGCCTGAACTTCTGGGCCCTGCTGCCTCAGGCTTCCAGAATGCTGGGATTACAGGTGACTGCCACTGTGCCTGGTTCTGAGCCTCATGCTATCAGTTAGGGTTTTTTTTTTTTTTTAACCATTTTCTTAGTCCCAGAAGCGTGGGCAAGGGAACCCGGAGAGGCCGCCCCACTGTGGCTCACTTCTACCTCCCAGGTCCTCTACTTTCAAACCTATCTAAATGCACCTCACGGTCCACCCCCAAATCTAGGCAGCCTGTCTTTCTGTCTAGCTAACTGGCACACATAGTGGCTTACACAGAGTAGACAGGAAAAGATCCTATGAGTTGGGTATATTCTCACCTTTCTTTCTTTTTTTTCTTTTTGAGACAGTCTCACTATATAGGACAGGGTGACAGGGTGGCCTTGAGCTCACTAAATGACCTAGAGTGGCCTCAAATTTGTGGCAATCCTCCTGCCTCAGCTTCCCAAGGGCTGAGATTACACCATCACACCTGATACTCTTATCTTTTAATATGCTTTTAAACTCAATTTTATTTTTTTAAATTTATTTTCGGTACTGGGAATCGAACTCATGACCTTGAGCTCACCAGGCAGGTGCTTGTGTTGCTAAGTTAAATCCTCAGCCCATTAAACTCAATTTTAAATCTAAGGCCCAGCACAGTGGCACATGCTTGTAGTTTCAGCACTTGGGAGGCTGAGGGCAGGAGGACTGCTATGAGTTCAAGGCTGGCCTGAACTACATAGTTAAACCCTATCTCAAAAGAGACAAATAAATAAATAAAAATTAAGACACTGTTATTTCTTGAAGTGAGAAAAAAACAAAACACCAAAATCTAAAAACCACCCTTATTGTCCACTCAAGCATTTCTTCCATTAACTTCAGGGCCCTATTCAAATTGCTTTTCCCCTCTTCTTTCCATAAATTCTCTCTGCTAAATTAGCACCCCCAATTGTTTGGTCAACTTCTCACTCATCAACACCAAACTTGTCATCTTGAAGCACCAACCTGAGAACTATTTATCGCCTTGGCTCTATTCCATGTAAATTCAAATCCTCAAAGAAAATTCTGGGGCTTTCCTCTCATCTAAACGTCACACTCTCTCTCTCTTACTCTCTGTCTCTCTCTGCTAACATTCAGCTACATGAGGCCCTTGGTCACACTGTTTGCTTGAAAAACATTGCAAAATAAAACTGTCCTATACTGCGGGACTACAAAGGAAAGTAATTTCCACAAAAAGTAGAAAACTGTAATTTTAGTCAACTGTCCTCTGCAGAAACAAGTCAAGATGTATTGGAGCTGAAAGAACAAGTGACACAGTCATTAATATCCAGTGCCCCTGGAATTCTCTGGCATGCCAAAGCACTTTTTTATAGCAGGGCCAAGCAAATTCTATTGGCAAATCTTTAACAATTGGTGCACATGGGCACCTCAGAGAATCTACAATGCAAAATGCAGCCAGGCTGGCTGTAAACTGACAGGCAAGATGGGCTATGTTCTAATTTATGCAGTCAAAGATGCAATCAACCGGCAGAACTTGATGGTCGCATTGGGCATCCAGACAGGGGAGACCAGTGTCTACTGAGAGGTTAGCAGTTGTCCTGTTGTCTCCAAAGGTTCTTAAGAGGTAGTAACAGCTGTATTGCTACGACAGCAGGAAGAAGCTGACAGCAATAATGCCACTTCTACCTATGGCAAGTTGCCCTTTGCTGAAGGAATGGCTTTCCCATAGGCAGAGTCACATCCTGAGCCCTACACTCGTCTATGCTAAGACAAGAGAGAGTGGGGAACAGCTGGAAGACACAACTGGCCTTAAGGCAGTTCATGCTGAGTGTGTGTAGTCAGAAAAGCCATTCAAAAGGCAGCTCACCCTGGGGGTGAAGAGCCCTGGGGTCTGACTGTTTGAGCACTGGTCACAGTGCTACCATTTCCTAACCTGTGACCTTGGACAAGTGGCTTGGCCTTTCTGTGCTTTAGTTCCCTTACTAATAAGGTGGAATAATAACACTAACCTCATAGAGTCCTTTCTAGAATTAAGTGCAATAATCCACTTATGTATGTTACTACACTTCAGTAATACACTATTCTTAGCATAGATACATCTTGATTATTACTAATAACCAGGACCACATAAAACTGCTATTTTGTGGGTCACAAATGAGAATACTGGGCAGGGGATATAGCTCAGTGACATAGTGTCTGCCTGGCAAATGTGAGGTCCTAAGTCTGATTCCTGGCATACACACACACACACACACACACACACAAAAGTATTAGCCAGGTATGGTGGTGCACACCTATAATCCTTGCATTCAGGAAGCTGAGGCAGGACAATCACTGCACCTTTGAGATCAGCCTGGGCTACAAAGTGAGCTCAAGTCTAGCTTGAACTACATAGTGAGAACCTGTCCAAAAAGCTAACAACAGGGCTAGGGGTTTAGCTCAGTGGCTCAAGCGCCTGCCTAGCAGGCAGAAGGTCATGAGTTCAATCTCTGATACCCCCCAAAAGAAAAAAAATCCAATAGCGACAACAACAAAGAATACTGGAAATCTCTTTTTTTTTTTTCTTGCAGTATTGGAGATTAAACCCAGTCCTTTAAGCTATATCCCGAGCCCATTTTTAAATTTTTGAGACCGGGTTTACTAAGTTGCTACATTGCCTGGGCTTGGCTCAAATTTGTGATTCTCCTGCCTCAGCCTCCCAGAGTGCAGAGTTTACAGGTGTGCATCACCATACCCAGCTAATACTGCAGTCTTGTTCCATCCACCACCTTCACTTCTGTATCTGTAGTAACTATAAACATTAGCTTGGGCGCTGGGGATGTAGCTCAGAGGTAGGGTATGCTGAGCACACATAAGGGCCTGGGATTAATTTCTGCACTAAAAAAAGAATAACCAAAACAAAAATGGCTATGTTGTCAGCAGGGCTTGTTGGGCTGGTCATGGCTACATTATGCCTTCCAGTCCCAAGAACTGGCTGAAGTCGAGGTTGATCAGTAGGGGAGTCATACACATATATGACATCTTAATACCCTCCCTTATTTTCTCTTTCTGTGCAGGAGCCCATGGGTGTGTGCTCCTCGGGACATGACCGCGCATGCGCACACATCCGGCCACTTACGCCCAATCACTGGAAATACCTTGAAAGAAATCACAAACACCCCTTGAGTTTCACTCCCATACTGCTCGATCGCCTCTGCATCTTCTGTCACCATCACAATGGGCATCCTGTCCCTGCAGTGGTGATAGTACCAGACAGCTGCATTGTAGATACTCCTGTAGGACAGGGCAAAGTGTGAGTCCTCCCAAGCAGGCAGACTGATGCAAGGTGACTTCAAACTCTTGGAGCTCTTCCTGCCTCAGCCTCCCATACTCATCTTTCACTCTGCTATCCTTGGGACCAAATGGATAACCATTCATTCATTCATTCACTCAACGAATGCCTCCTGAGGCTCATATATATACGTGCTGGGCTGGGTGCTCTAGGGGATACAGAGTGAATCAGAAAGCATCTGCGATCCCCGGAGACATCCAATCCCCATGGAAACTGAGTTCATTCTCCATAAGACTTTGAAGGCACAAGGCTCAGTCATCTTTCCCCAGCCTGCAGTTGGAGCCTGAGCCACAGAGCAGCCTGTGGGATGACGAGCACCACTGGGAAGGCGAAGACCTGAGTCTCGAGTGAGAAGCCTTGTATGTGCACCCATGCGCGCACACCCGCACACGAGGCCTGCTGTCTAGATCCCTGTGAGGACCCTGCAGGCGCTAGGTTCCGGTGGAACTCACTCTGGGTACCCACGTCTCCTTAATTAGCTTTAAAAACATATAATGATCATGTATTCAACAGATCGATCTAAAACATGGGCGCGCTAAGTTCAGTACCGATCGCAGTTCCAACTTGACTGCGCGTGGACTCCAGCACCAGTCAGCCCGGTGCCGAGGCCAGGGCGGGGGGCCGCGGGCCACACCTGGTCTGCCACTTCTCCACGGCCTCGCCCTTCTCCCGGGGGAGGTAGCAGCGCTCCTGGAACTCGTTGGCAAAGAGGATGCAGTCATGCTGCGCGTCCTTCAGCAGGCTCCGCAGTTTGTTATACTGTCTACAACACAGAAGAAAGATCAGTCCGCGCTGGCTCCCGCAGAGGAGCCTGGGAAGGAGATGTTAGATCAAAAGATGGACTGCTGAAAACCAGGGCATTTATTTATCTGGACCTCTGCATGCTCGGGTGCTGCTGGACCACTCCCATGTCTTGGTTTTGCCTGCTAGCATGAGCTTGCCTAGGGCCTGATTAGTCTGCAGATTAATTAAAACCCTTGTCCTCCCTGATCCCTCCTCAAAGCCTCTGTGCACACAGGCAAGCAGAATCTCACACTTTATTTTTGTCTTTTTAAGACAGTCTCACAATGTAGTCCAAACTGGCCTTGAGCTTGAGGGAATTCTTCTGCCTCAGCCTCCTGAGTGGTGGGATTACAGGTGTGTGCCACAACACCCAGCTGGCACTTTATTTTTGAATCACTTTGTTCTAGAAATGGAATTAGCATTCTGTAGATTTTACTGTTTGCTGGCAGACCTAGCAAAGGACATGTAAGGTAAATAGGTTTAGGGCTTTATCTGTGAGTTTTATTTTTGCAGTTGGCCTGATTTACATAAAAGGGAGCTAACAGTTTACTGGCAGACAGCTAAGAGGAAGTTGGAAAGTTTCTCCCATCAAAAGATGCTTCCAACAATGTCAAAATCAAAAATTAAATCCAGTTGGGTGGGGTGGGGCACACCTATAATATCAGCTACTTGGGAGGCTGAGGCAGGTGGATGGTCAGTTGGTGGCCAGCCTGCACTGCACAGCAAGACCCTGTCACCAAAAAACAAACAAACAAAAACCCTCATTAGGAGTGGTACATGCCTATTAATTCAAACTGCATGGAATTCCAACTATCTGGGAGGCTAAGGCAGGAAGATCTTAATTTCAAAGCCAGCTTGGGCAATTTAGTGAGACCAAACCAAACACAGAACTCTCACTTACTCTGTCCAAATAAATAACAGTACCTTTCATGTCCTCAGCACTGGTGATTTGGTGCTAGGGAATCAACTGGAACTGGATTGGTACTGAGGTGCTCAGTGTGGCCACCTGTCTTGTACTTCATTAGAAAATGAGAAATACAGTCTTGTGTTCTTAGTATAGTAATGCTGATTTTTGAGTTACCTTAAAAAGACTCAGACTGGGGCTGTACCTCATGTAGGGTGGTACCTTGGATGAATAAGCTCTGGGTCTCATTCCCAGCAAGGCAAAAATATAAACAGTCCCCCCCCAAAAAAAAAATTATCAAGCAATTTCCAGGCATAAAACATCATAGTAAACAAAGAGATTTAGTTCCACTTCTATGAATGGCAGCTTTTCAGAACAGAAATCTGCTTATACAAACAAAAGCCACACACCCTCTGCAAGACTGGCACAGCATTAAGTAGATAATCTTCCTATTTTTTATTTTTGATTTGAGACAGTCTCACTATGTAGTCCAGGTGGGCTCTAAACTACCTAGGC
The DNA here is from genome assembly GCA_004027455.1 of Hydrochoerus hydrochaeris. Taxonomy (NCBI): domain Eukaryota; kingdom Metazoa; phylum Chordata; class Mammalia; order Rodentia; family Hydrochaeridae; genus Hydrochoerus; species Hydrochoerus hydrochaeris. The sequence goes on along the minus strand of PVLA01008463.1, from coordinate 25,549 downwards.
AGTCCAGGCTGGCCTGTAACTCAAAGTGATGCTCCTGCCTCAGCCTCCCGAGTGCTGGGATTACAGGTGTGCACCACCACACCTGGCTATAAAATCTAAGGATTCTCAAATTCAATCCTTACCAAATAATGGTAAGCTACAGCCATACTCAGAACCTACCACTGAATCAATTATAACCATTTTTCCTAATAGAAAAATATCTAACTTGAAAACAGTTTTCTAAATTTTAAGTTTCACTGCTATATATTCTTCTTAGACTTCTCATGCACTCTTTCGGGTGTCAGCTCTCCATCTGGGGGATCAAATGAAGAGCACGAGAATGCTAATGGGAAAGCAGGAAGCCCACAGTGAGGCTGTGGCTATAATTCAATAGTGCCCACATGCGACACAGTCCTATTTTCCAGGAGTCAGGGTGTGCAGTGCTGTGACACAGTGAGATAGATGAGTTTCCTGGGTAAAGGCAGCACTGACTGTCACGCTGTCTTGAACAAGTTTGACAAAAATGACAGGCCGGGGATGGCGTGGTCAAGTGCAATGAAATCTTAAAGTTTATGGATTCCAGTCTCACAAAAGAACTCTACATTCCTTGGACAGACCTGGACGTTTTCTAAAGATTTCAAATTTTTTGTAGACAGTTAAACTTACTTCTTTTTTTGTTTTTGGTACTGGGGATCGAACTCATGACCTTGCACTTGCAAAGCAGGCACTTATGCTGCTGAGCTAAACCCCCCAGCCCTAAACTTACTTCTTTAGATTGAATTTTTTTTTTTTTTTTTTTAGATTAGCTGAATGGTTGAGCTCTGGCAATCCTCTTGACTCAGCCTTCTAAATGGTAGGGCTACAGGGTTAGAAGTGGCACCTGCAGCTCACTGGAAGACATAGATGCAACTTCTGCACTGAATCTGTTTTTTCACACAGGTCTGTGAGTACCCTACCCTGGGTCTCCTTTTTCGGTCCTTTGGTTTCACACCAGAGATGTTTCCGTGTCTCCTCAGATTGGCTGCTACTCTCAAGGCATTTTTCTGGGGTCCACTGTAGATCATCTGAACCATCACCTTGCTACAGCCTGGCCCTTGAATGTCCCCAAAAGTTCATGTGTCAATGGCCTGGCAGCACTATTTGGGAGTGTTGGACCCTTTAAGAGGTTGGGTCTATGGGGAGGCCTTTAGGTCACTGGGGAGTGGCCTCGAAGGGGACACTGGCTATAGGCTCCCCTGCTTCCTGGCTATGGAGCAAGCACCTTTCCCCACTGCGTATCCTGCCAAGATGCGCTGCCTGCCCCACAGGGCCATTTTGTAATGAAAAGGACCCTTCACACACTGGGAGTCAAGAGACATTTGCTTTCTATTGTAACTTTATCACTTGCAGTACCTGCTACAGCAGCAGGAAGCTGACTGACACACACTGATTGTGTTGCTGCCCAGCACGCCAGCACGGTCTTCTCTGAATGTCCAGCTCCTGGCCTTGACCCTTCCACCTTACGCTCCCTAAGGCGCCCGCTTGTAATCCCAGCACTCTGGGAAGCTGGGACAAGAAGATCACAAGTTTGAGCCCAGTCTGGGCAACTTAGTGAGACATTATCTAAAAATTTTCTTTAAAAATAGTTTTTTTAAAGGGCTGGGGATGTGGCTCACTGTGAAAGTCCTGGGTTCTATCCTCAGTACCAGGGGTTAAAAAAAAAAAAAAAAAAAAAAAAAAAAAAAAAAAAAAAAAAAAAAAAAGAGTAGAGAAAAAAATGTAACCTGACTGTCATGTTTAGAAGTGGGCCTGAGGAGTTGGTCAGAATTGGATAAGGTCATCAAGATGGTTATCCTATGACTGAATTATACACACACACACTCTCTCTCTCACACACACACACACACACACACACACACACACAACACACGTCCCTTGTTCCGTAGTGCCCTGTGGCCCTACAACTGTCACCATGGAAACCCATCATCAGAGGCAGCATCCAGACCTTCAACCTCTAGAACATGAGCTAGGATAAATCTTATTTTTTAGTAAAGGAGTATGCCTCAGGCATTTTGTTATAGTAGCACAAAGAAGACTAATACAATCTGTCACCTGGATGACAGCGACACATACCTCCCCGTCCTTTCCCTTGGCCTCTTTTCCACCTGGCCCAATGATCTTTTTAAGATAAGAATCAGATCATGTTATCTTCCCCCTGCATAAACCCATCCCAGAAATCCCTGAGGTCTTCTGTTTGAACTTGGTGGGGTTTGTGGGTGCCTGGTCCCTGTGCTTCAATGCATCTGTCACAGCTACAGATGGATATCTGCTTGTGACACTACCCAGTTCCTGCCAGTGCTCCCCAGGACTGAGCTTGCTTTTGTTCACTGCTTTATCCTTGGTGCTAGCAATTTCTATAACGTATACACTTTCATAAATATTTGTAGAATAAACAAATGCAATCGGGCATGGCGATGCAGACCTGTAACCCCAGCACTCTGGGAGACTGAGACAGGAGGACCACAAGGGTGAGTGACTAAGCAAGATCCTGCCTCAAAATAAGTAATTGTAAAACGTGCTGGGGAGTTAGCTCAGTGTGAGGGCTCTGAGTTTGACGTCCAGTACCATCAACACACACACACACACACACACACACACACACACACACACACACACATGCACATCTGAATTCATGAATCTGGTAGATAGAACAGCCTTACAAAGTTATAAAGTGGGCTGGAGATTTAGCTCAGTGGCATAAGTGCCTGCCTGGCAAGCACTAGGTCATGAGTTCAATCCCCCGCACCAAAAAACAAAAAAAAAGTTATAAAGTGATTCCCTCATTAAATAAGCATCAATGGGAAGGTAATGCATACCTCTGATCTCTGCATGCTTATAGGCTGAAGCAGGGGAATTACAAAATTGGGCCCAGCCTGTGTAACTCAGCGAGATACTGATTCAAAAACTGAGAAAGCGCTAGAGATTCAGCTCAGTGGGAAGGCTCTGGGCTTGACTCCCCATACCGCAAACAAAACAACAAACCAAAACAAAACATCACGCTGGAGGACGATCAGATGATAGGCACGGGATTATCCTGAGCAGCTGAAGACCTGACTGCTCCTAAATGAACAACCTTCTACACTAACATTATTGACATCAATATATAAAATCCCATCACACATGGAAGCAGGTTCCAGGTTCCGTCTCTCCATTATCATACTCAACTCTGATCTCATTTCAGTGGGACAATGTCATCTGTCACCTTAAGTTACAGTTGGCCTTCTGTGTCCTCGTGTTCCATACTGAGGGGACCTGGTTCATGGAGGGAAAATACTAAAAGCAGGTGGATTTTTCCAGCTTTACTCCCTGAGGCAGCCAAACAACCATCGTCTGGGGCTTCACGGTCCTGGGGTTTAAAGGATGCACGGTAAGGGGTGCACAGGTCATAGGCAAACACTGCATCATTTTATGTTAAGCAACTGGAGCACCTGAGGCTTTCAGTACCCTCAGGGGTCCTGGAACCCATCCCCCTTGGGCACTTAAAATCTATAGCCTGGCATGGTGGTGCACACCTGTAATCCCAGCACTCAGGAGGCTGAGGCAAGAGGATCGCCAACTCACTAGGTAGCCCAGTCTGGCCTCAAGGTGATGCTCCTTCTGCCTCAGCCTTCTTACACCAGGCACTGGACCACACGGCTCTTACAGACCCACAAAGCTTTCCGCAGTAAAAATGTCCTGAAAAGCCTCTAGGATAGAATGACTCATTTGCTGGCATCTCAGAAACCTTCAAGAAGTGAAAAACAAATCGTTTCCCAACATTAGCTGAAACACAACATAGAACCTCTACCACACTAAGTGTGGTTAAATAAAAAAAAAACAGTTCTTCACCACCACGACTTCACTGTTAATCTGCACAATGTGGATGAATCACCAGAATTTGACCTTCTGTGTGGTAAATATGTACTTTTTGTCAATTTAATAACCCCAAATGACTTGTACGTAACTCTCAGCAAGGCCAAGTTAAGGAGGTAAATCTGGATTCAATGGCCAGCAGCAGTCTTACAGTGAGCACGCAATACGGATGCTCTCTAGGGAATAGGCAGTTGGGGTTATTAAATTGTTAATTGAGGGGCACCTGCTGGTTGCTTCACAGGTAAATCAAATGCCAAGTTCTACACATGCTGACTCTTCCTCATCAATTATGTTCAGACTTCTTAAAGACAACTCTCACGGATGTGGTACTGCACATTTGTAATTGCTGCAGGCGAGAGGCTGAGGCAGGACATACTGCTGTGAGTTCAAGGCCAGCCTGAACTATGCAATGAGACCCTGTCTCAAACCCAACAACAAAAACTCAAACCTCTTTCTTCCTGAAACTTTCCTGGTTTAACCTTCATACTCCATATAGACTTCTGCCTGCCTGCCTTCCTTTCTCTCTCTCTCTTTCTCTCTTTTTTTTTACAGAGTCTAAACAGTCCAGGCTGGCCTTCAGCTCACTCTGTAGCCCAAGCTGGCCTCAAGCTCACAGTGATCCTCCTGCCTCAGCCTCCAGAGAGTAGGGATTATAGGTATGTGGCACCACACTTGGCTCACTTCTGCATTTTGGGCAGTTTAGATTTAATTATCCTTTATGTTGTAGTTGTGCCTCAAAATTACCTTCTTATTTCCTGCTTCTAACTCCCCACAAAGACAAAAGGTCTGCTGTGAGAGGTACTAAGACTTTTTGTATTTCTCACCGACTCAAAGTAGGGCCTCAAAATGTGCTTATCAAATGGAAACCCAGGGTGATATCATGAAGACGTATTTCATAACTTGTCTTCTTTTGTATTCACATCTAGTGCACTCAGAGACATGGAAAAGTAGTAGAAAACCAATAATTTTTCATCAGGTTAACTGCTTTGGAACCATTCAGGAGAAAAGACATTTAAATTCCAACTCTTTGCCTTTGAATGTCTCAGGAATTAGTTTTTAAAACTATCCTTAACATTAAAAATATTTCAGAAAATAGAAGTTGAAAAGGCTATCACAATCCCAGCGATAATAACAAATTGATCCTAGCAGCAGAAATTGAAATATGACACGAGAGCAGTGTTTAAACCCAAAGGTATGTAAACATCTGTATCTCTGTGTCTGAACAAGATCAACTTCAAGTCATTTAAAAATATTCTATCTGAAAAAAACCTTGTATACAATCTAGTTACTATGCATTTCTTTTTGAACCAAGCATATCATATGGACAATTTATCATTTTTGCATACAAATAAAAACACTTCATCTTTTATTTCCAAGGTCTGAAGAAATCACAAGATTTTAAAAAAGAATAAACACATCGTTTCTGCTTATTAAATAACCTGGGAAGTTAGGAGGTTGGATATATAATTCCAATATGCTATTTACATAGTCAAGGTCGAATCATAAAAACCTTTTCCAATGTTAATGAAGCAGAACTATTTTTTAGAGTCTCTGTTTAAGATGTGGACAAGTATTCTTCATTTAGGTACAAGGCTAGTGTTTTAGATGGGGTCAAGTAGGGACTTTCTGGTTAGCAAGTGCACTTACAATGGTCAGTAGCTACACTAGTAATCTAAAGTTGTTTCTGGTTTCTTGAATCATTATAAGTACATTTGTGTTCATAATATAGGAGCCTATTAATGTCTTTAACTGAAAAATTATTTTCTTTTTGTTATTATACTGGTAATTTGAATGTCTGCATTTCATAACATCGCCCATGTTATAATACTCTCTATATAGAAACACAGGCCAAATCCAGGAGGCTCACTTCTGTGTGTCTCCTTTACCGTTCAGAGATTTTTCTGTCTCTCCATCTTCAGGAGAGTCTATTCATGTTGACTAAGAAAGTCTTTGGGCCACAAAAAAAAAAAAAAAAAAAAAAAA
>PVLA01008463.1:0-19596 GCA_004027455.1 Hydrochoerus hydrochaeris | reverse complement strand
CTTTTGGCCCTGTGTTGAGGCAGAAATATAAAACAATGTTACCGCATTCTTAGCTAGCAAAGAGAATACCAAATTAGTCTGAAAAGTCTTTTCTGACAAAATAATCAATTCTACCCTTTCTCCTCCAACAAGAGAACTTTTCTGAATGTGGGGGAAAGCTGCACTAGAAAAGAAAGAAAAGGAGAAGAGATGAGGGGGAAAAAAGAGAGAGAGAGCAAGGGAAACAGCGAAAGGCAGCAAGCAAGTAAAACAGGTAGGTACCTCCGGCCCCTTTGATGCTGTACAGCTTGACACGCCGTTTGCATGAAAATAATCCCTTTCAGTTCTGGAAACTCCAGGATCTCAAGGTAATCTTGGACAACCTTCCAATCTGGGATCACATAATGAGTCACATCACTAGACAGGAGCTTCCCATCTGAAACATAATCGAAGGCGTAAGAGATTCCATCCTGGTTTTCAAACCCAATCTAGGACTATTTCAATGTCAGGGTGCAGTAACTTCTGATATTAGCTCTGCCATGAAATCTTTAAAAAAGACGAAACACAACTGCCTTGCTAGAGGCCTCAAATCCGGGTAATACAACACTTACTTTCTGGTTTTTGATACACAGAAGCTCAACAAGGTTTATGGTGTTGCCTAGTGGCTCAGGAGGAGGGTGACTGATACTTTACAAGAGGAGGGTGACTGATACTTTACAAACAGTACATTTGCAGCGTAAACTGTGTGAATTCATTGCTGTGCACCCACGTTCACACAGAGCACTCCAAAACACGTGTGTGTTAAAGCCACTCGTGTGTGACCAGCAAGTTCAAGTTGCTGTTGTTTCAAGCTTTCTGGGAAAGGAACAGAAAGACAGAATTGCACGGGAAGAGGCAGCACCCCAGCCAAGGGGAGGGGTAGGGCTCCCACCTGGCCGAAAAGCTGTTTAGCCAAGTTAGGTCCCAGGCATGAACCAGGATTCCAAACTTCGCACCCTGGCCTATTAGGGAAATGGGAAGGGAAGGCCACCTGCACCCTAGACCGGCACATGTACAGCTTGGGGGTGGGGGGTAGAGTGGCCCACAGTTGCCCCAACCCAGCTGCCCCCCCAGGCCTTTCTCGGCAGCAGGGGCCTAGCTCCGTCCCCAGCTCTGTCGCACAGCCGCAGTCGGCTGCACAGGTTTCCGAGGCCTCGGTGCAGGCAGCCCCGCGGAGCTGCAGGCACACAGCGGGCCTAGGGGATTCAAGGCGGGACGCTCCGCTCCCCATAGTCGGCGCCAGGCAAGGCCGCGGGCCGGAAGGGGCTGCGGAGCGCCGGCCTCCGGCCCTCCCAGGCGGCAGGGCGGAGCCATTTAGGTTCGGGCCGCGATCGGGCTGGAGGTGACGCCCGGGGGCGGGCGGAGGTGGCAGCAGCCGCGCTGCCCCGTGCGCGCCCCGCTCGGCCTCGCTGCTTCCCCGCTCCCCGCTCCCCGCTCCCGCGCACCGTGGCTGCAGGCGGCCGGCAGCGTGCACAGCGGGCTGTGACAGGGCACGGAGGCCCGCAGGTAGTGCTCGCGCACGATGCGCAGCGTCCGGCCGCGGAAGGTCCGCAGCAGCAGCACCTTCTCCCGCTTCTGTAGCATGGCGGAAGCGGAGGCTACTGCGCTATGGCGGCGCAGGCCGCGGCGCGGGCGGAGCGTGGCCCCTGCGTCAGGCCCGCCCCTCGGCCTCCGACCCTGCCTGGCCCCAGGCCCTGCCCAACTCCCGGCCTGAATCCGGCCTAACGGCCGTCCCAACCCCCCCCATCCGCGATCTTCGCCCCTTACGCCCAACCTGGAGCGCACACTCAGGGGACTCGAGACACAACGCGGAAGCCGGTTACGAGGCCCTGGGGGAGAACGTTTGGAAAGACTGATCACATTGTGGGGGTCTACCCTAGGTCCGTAGGGGATGGGACTGTCGTCGTGTTAGTAGAGATTAGTAGTTTTTTTGGTCGCTGTATCCCAAAGAGCTGAGTAGGCGAATAAACCGGCCTCCCTGCCAGCCTAACTTTTTTTCCTCTTTGCTACACTTGTTGAAACCGGGCAGGTGGCGCACTCCTGTAATCCCAGCGCCTGGGAGGTTGAGGTCGGAGGATTCCAGCGATTTTGAGGCCAGTCTGAACTGCATGGCTAGACCCTCTCACAAAGAAACAAATGCACTTTTTTTCCTCCACGATGCATGCAATCACTGTGTACTGCAAACATGCACCAATAAAAAAATAAATAATTTAGAGGGAATGAGAAGGGGAAGTGTGATGTTAAAAGAAAAAAAGAAGTGTTGTGTTGCTGGGCGTGGTGGTGCATGCCTGTAATCCCAGCACTGGGGAGGCAGAGGCAGGAGGATGGTTGTGAGTTCGAAAACCAAACAAATAAACAAACAAAACTGTACATGTACCAACCACTCGTGACGAATTTAATCATTATGTGCTGCAAACATGAACTAGTAAAAATGTAAAATTCTTTTTTAAAATGTAGATAAAAATGTACTTGTTTTAAATTTACATTTAGGCCTTGGAACCAACTAAGTATGGATTGTAAGAAATAAACTTTTCCTTCCTTCAAAAAAAAATTTACATTTAAATTTGACATTTTAGGACATGTCAAAATTCTAATATGATAAAATGAAAATGAATCCCTTCTCCTTGAGATAAACATTGTGCAACTTTTATAGTATTTGTGTTCTCTGGCAAAAGAGTTCTGTTCCAGCCCGATTTGGGTGATTTAATAGGGCCTGTCTCAAAATAAAAAAAGGTAAAAAGAGCTAAGGATGTAGTTCAGTGTGAGGGACTTGGGTTCAATCCAACTGTCAAAAAAATAAAAAACTGGGTGTGGTGTGCATTCCTATGATCCCAGCAACTGTGGAGTCTGAGGCAGGTGGATTGCTGTGAGTTCAAGGATAGCCTGGACTACATAGTGAGTTCAGGGTCAGTTGAAGCTCTGCCTCAAGAAAAAGAAAAAAATTAAAACAAGCAGAGCTGTGTGTGATGGTATATACCTGTAATCTCAGCACTTGGGAGGCTGAGACAGGAGGATCGCCATAAGTTAGTGGCTACTCTACTCTGGGCTACGTAGTGAGTTCAAAGCCAGCCTAAACTACATAATGAGACCTGTCTCAAAAAAAAAAAAAAAAAAAGCAAACAAAGACCATGCTGCCACTGATACAATCAAAACAGACCCTCGCCTGTGTTTGCCTTTCAACAGAGGGACTTACTCTCTCCTGATGTCACACACCAAGCATTAAGCATAGCCCAGCTGCAACAGCAGCTTTGTACATCAGAGGCATGGGGTGTTGGGAACCCCATTTTACAGACTGGAAGGCTGAGTGGGTGAGATATACCCAGTTATTAAGTAGCAAAATCAGTGCTGAAGCCTGAATCTGCAGCAGGTTGTTAAGTCATGATGCTGTTCCCTCACAGCTGAACACAGGGTGGGTACTGTGTCTAAGGAGTTGGCAGAGCACTTGGCAGCTCTGTTAATGAAGGCAGTGCAACCAGCTGGCTAGAAGCCTCGGCACCTCCTGTGCTGCTGAAATGAGCAGACCTGGGCTGCTGAGTTTTTCCCCTCATGCTCTGGAATGCAGCTAAGGAGGCACAGGCCCTCACTCGGTTTCCCTCCGTGTCAAGCAGCCCTGTAGTGTGAGACGGAGCTGCATAACTAGGAAAAGCACACAGAGCTGGCCCCCAGGCCAGAGAGAAAGTCAAGTGCACAAAGCAGCCTTGGCTCGGGTCCTTAGGTTAGTTTCCAAGAGCCTAGGGGACAACTAAGACCCAAATTTGTCCCCAACATAAAAACTTCACAGAGCTGGCCATGATACCCTCCAAAGTACCCCTTTCCATCTGTCATGTCTGATTGTATGGATGGTGGCTTCAGTGAACTAATGTCCCCTTAATATCTCGCTTGTGTACTTCCTAGCTTCCAACTTTCCTCAAATTGGGACAACGACCTTTCAAAGAAAAGAATAAACTGGGTTTGGTGGCTCACACCTGTAATCCCAGCGCTTGGGAGGCTGAAGCAGGAGGATTGTTGAGAGTTCGAGACCAGTCTGGGCTATAAAGTGAGTTCAAGGTCAGCCTCAACTGCATAGAGACCCTGTCTCAAAAAAAAAAAAAAAAAAAAAGAATGTCTGGGCTTCTATTGAGAATTGTTCCTATCAGTAATTTAAATAACCCACAGCTCATTGAGCAGCTCTTTTGCTTGAGTTGTAGCAATATTGTGCAGATGAGTTTTAGTTTTATTTATTTACTCATTTATTTATCTATTGAGACAAGGTCTTGTCATGTAAGACAAGTTGTTCTTGAGCTTTCTAAGCAGCCCAGGCTGGCCTCCGTATCTCCATCCTTTTACCTCAGCCTCCCAAGTGCTAGGATTAAGATGGCTTTTTGTAGCATGATCCCTTTGTTTTTAGCATGGATTACCTAATATGACCAATTACCTTTTTGTTTGGTTGGTTTGCTTCAAAGGCTAGCTGATGCCTCCTGATTGAAAAGGGTGTCTTTCTCAGTGAGAATGTGCTAGTTTATGCTGCAGTAACATACAATTTAAAAACTCTCAGTATTTAAGACAACAAAAGTTGTCTTTGTGCCTTTCTCCTAGGCCTGAGCTGATGAAAGAGGCTCTCAGGAACTGTGATGGTCACTGGCAAAGGAGAGAGAGCCCCACATCAGCAATTGGAAGTTCAGTCCAGAAGTAATAATGTGTGGCACTTCTGCTCGGCCAAGATGAGTCACGTGACCTCCAGCAGGCGGGGCAGGTGGGACAGGAAGTGCGTTTACACCTCGGGTCCTGAAGGCCGAAAGCCGAAGCCCTTTCAGCGTGACTAGTGAGGATGACAAATGTCTGAGGAGAGACCAACGGCAAAATATAACTTCTGCAAGACCGGGAATGGAGACACTTAGAAAACAACGTAGTGAGCAGAAAAAGAAGTGGAGGTCCACGAAGCAAGAAAGAACCTACAGGAAAAACCAGAACTACATAGTGAGACCCTGTTTGAAAACAAAAACAAAAACGAAAATAAAAACAGAACCCCTCAAGCAAGCCAGCTGTCTGGAAAACCGTGGCTCTCAGAGGAAGGAGCCTGTGTCCAGCGATACAAGGTAAGCTCAAAGACACTTGGACAGGCAGGCCCTCGTCTATGAGAGAGGAGCCAGGCTAGTCACGCGGCTTTCCGAGGAGACAGAGCCTCAAAGTGTTACCTGGAGGTGATTTCGAGGTTCGTTTTTTACCTTGAACAAAGAATCGGTCAAAACAAGCACAAAACGTAGCAAGGTTTTACATTTACTAAAGGGGGTAGGGGAAGCCATGCTCAGCAAAACAACGGTGGACCAAAATATAGGGGAAAAAAGCACCATAAGTGAAGGGTTCCGCCCATGTGAAGCCTGCCAGGCTCAGCTTGGCGCCTGCCCAACATGGTGTTGGACAGCGCCTCCCTTCCACACTGACTTCCGAGTTCTCACAAACCTGAAAATTGAACCTCCCTTTTTGCTCACGGGCCAACATTCCCCCAATCAGCTGTCAAAACGTCACTCTGCCAGCCCCTTCAAACTCCACTCCATGTCAAACCGAATAAAAGCTCGCAGGCTTCTTTGCCCCTAGGGGAGTCTCGCACACTTCTGCAGCTCTCCCATGTGCTTCACTGGGCTTTTTCTTTTTTTCCTTTCTTTGCTCTTGCTTTTCTACTGCACCAAGGAAAAACCTATCAATAAGTCCCCGGCTCATACTTCCACAGGTACATTTGGAGATGCAAACAAATCGCAGAAGTTGCTCCTAGGTCTGGCGCCATTGTCACAGTTCTGATGCTGTGTGCTTACTGAACACCGTGGTGGGAAACAGTAATATAGTCCATTCAGGGTTTACTGTATTCTTATGTGTGTTTTTGGTTTTTTTAGATTGTATGTTTGTGTCAAAACTGTGCAAGATTCACTTTGCCGTACTTATGAGTGAGTCCAACTTCTGAACGTTCTCCTCCTGGAATGGAAGTCGCTCATAAGTTGGGAGCTTACTGTACATGCACAGAGTGAAAGGGAGTGGCCAAGAGCTCAATGGTGGCTGTCTTTTCTAACTCCCACTCCTCAGGCTGAGGTTGGGTCTAGGGCATTCTATCATAAACCTGTTTAAATTCTCAGGAAAAGAGCTGGAGATAGAACTTTGATTCATTCCAGGTGCAGGGTTTGGGCATATGTCTCCTGGACTTCCATCACTGATGGGTTACCCACATTTCTCTAGGTGTTTGTTACACTCTAATCTCCTGCCTCAAAAGTGCAGATGTATAGACTAGCAGATATTCGCCCCCCCCCCGCCCCCACCTTACTGCCTATTTCTAGCAGACAGCTCAGCGGTCCATTTGCTTCTCCCATCTGCCAGTGTGATCAAGGGTATGCCTGAGGTTGGGCAGTTGCTACATCCCAGGGTGCATGGAGAGAGGGGGTCTGGAGGAAGAAAGGCACTTCAGGAGACATGAAGCTATTCAGAGATAACAGTATCTCTGGGCACAAAGAAGAGTGTAAACACTAACAAATGCTACAGTAAATACACTAAAGCAGACACTACACCATTAACTGGCCGCACCATTTTGAAAGGCAGGGCAGAGCAGAACCCAGCATGAATGCAAAAAAGTGGGCATAGAAACAGATTAGTTCCTACTTGGGGAACTCATTGTCTCTCAACCATAACTGGTGGATTCCAACCCCTCAGGCTCTGGAAAGAAAGCATTCACTCAAACACATGGAGGGATATTTTTGGATGCTTTTTTTTTTTTTTTTTGCTTTATTTTTTGGTCTTTGTTTTTGTCTATCTTTTGTTCTATTTTTCTTTTTCTTTTCTTTTTTATTTGTCTTTTTATGTTATTTTTACCTAATCCTATTGACTTTCTTTTATTCTTTCACTGGATTTTTTTTTTTTTTGAGACAGAGTTTCGATGGCTTCAAATTTGCAGCACTCCTCCTGCCTCTACCTCCCAAGTGCTGGGATTACAGGTGTGCACCACCATGCCCAGCCTGTTTCATTGGATTTGAATCCCACATTTCTCTCCTCTTTCTTTGCAAATTTTACTTCTTTAATTTCTTCCCACTCCCACATCCATTTTAATTATTATTATTAAGCTTTTAATATTAAGCTATTATTAATTTTTAGCGATTTCATTGACTCATTGCTACTGTTGGTGAATTCTATTGTTAATGGTAATAGTAGTTGTTACTTCTAGTAGATATGTACTATATGTCAATATTTTATTTTATTTATATCTATATTATTGTAGATTTCTTATTGTTAAGGATGAGAGAGTTGTAGCTATTATTGTTTCTTCTGATGTGTCAATAATCAGTCTTTGATTATAATGTCATTGCTGATTTATTTTCTATTGTTAATGGTGCCATAGTAATTGTTTTTAATTGCTTTGTACTATGTGCCAGTATCTTGTCTTTGTATCATCAGTATTTCTGTTGATTTTCTCTTCCTTGTGTGGTGTTGAAATCAAGCCCCCCAAATATTATGCTAAGAAGACTTCAAATATTTGGAGTATAAACACCAAAACACAAACACAAGGACACCTCATAGGGAGACCAAACATAATTAACGAGATATCCACAGTAGTTCCAGGGTTTCTCTATTCCCACCGATCTTTAACTTACAGAGCAAAAACAGTGGAAACATAAGAAAGCAAGGCAAGAAGATGTCCCCCAAAGCCACTTACTCCCCAAAAGCTGATCTTATGGACACTGAAGTAGGAGAAGTCAAGACAAAAAACTCAAAAATCAAATGGTTAAAATATTTGAAGAAATAAAGAAGCATATAAGCAAATGCCTAAGATGTTCAGTAAGCTCATAGAGGATTTAGACAGGTAAAGGATTTTACCAATAAAGTGTTAGGTGAGGCTAGAGAAGAAACAATCAATAAACCAACTGAATTAAGCAAGAAATGCAAAATATGAATGGCTACTTAGAGTTCGAAAGTATGTAAAGAAAGCAAGCAGAGGTTGATGATATGAAAAATTCAGTGAAAGCCTGGATAGCATACTTGACCAGTATGAGGACAGTGTAAGCTATAGAAGCCAAGGTGGATATAGTGGATCCTAAACTTAATGGTACCCTAAAAATGACAAGATGCCAGGCAAGCTGGATCCAAAGGAAAAAACCAACCTCAGATTATAGAAATAAAGGAAACATTAGAAGATGACTCAACAGCTATAAAAAATTAATTCAGCTAGGCATGGTGGCACACATCTATAATCCCAGCACTTGGGAGGCTGAGGTAGGAGGATCATTGTGAGTTCAAGGCCGGCCTGAACTGCATAGTGAGACCCTGTCCCAAAAAGACAAAGAAAGAGGGGCTAGAGATGTAGCTCAGTGGCATAAGCACCTGCCTGGCAAGTTCAAGGTCCTGGGTTCAATTCCAGGTACCCCCACACACAAAATTTATCAAAAATTCGGCCAAGAGTCCCATAGTCAATATCAGGAACCTGGCTAAGCGTTCCGATTGTCTATCTCTAGAATGCTGCAAGAAAAATACAAAACAGAGACAAATATCCCTTTAGTGGCTGAAGGTCAGTGTCTCTGGATCTGACCAACTCCTCCACTCCCAAAGCAACCACTATTTAATAGCTGTATACAGTGATAGATGGGGTTAGTAACGGATTACAATTTACCCAAAGACTCCAACTCCAGAGAGTGTAGATAATCTTATGCTTAGAAGTATCTTGACTGGAGTATTATTTTGGGATGACTCAAAAAGACGTAGATGATCCCATGCTCAGAAGAGTCAATGGGAAATCTCAGATGGGTGGTACCAATAATCCTAATCCTTCCTTTCACTCACAGGGAAATACGTAAAACCAGTCACTGTGAATTTGTGGTCCCCAACATTAATTCACTAAAATCATAGCTGGAAATTTTCCAAATCTAAGTAAAGAATTCTCTATTCAAGTGGAAGAACTATTGATGATAATGGCCAGAAAGGAACCTCTCTCTAACACATAACCAAAATTCCAGAAATTCAGCAAAAAGAGTGAATGCTAAAAGCTGTTAGAGAAAAACAACATGTAGCCTGTTTATTAAAGGCAAGCCCATCAGAGTAACTGCGGATTTCTTGGCTCAAACCTTAAAGGCCAGGAGAGTCTGTAGCAAAGTTTTTCATGCCCTAAAACAAAGCAATTATTGCGAGGCATGGTGGCACATGCCTGTAATCCCAACCCTTGGGAGGCTGAGGCAGGATGATTGCTGTGAGTTAGAGACCAGGTTAGACTATATAGTGAGTTCAAGGCTCATGTCCATCTGAACTATGCAGTGAGACCCTGACTCAGAAAAAAAGCAAAACAAAACAAAACAAAAAACTAAGCATGGTGATGCATGCCTTAATCGTAGCACTTGAGAAGCTGAGGCCAGAGGACCACCAAAAGTTCTAGGCCAGCCTGGGATACCTAGTGAGTTCAGACTAGACTACATAGCAAGACTTTGTCTCAAACAAACAAACAAACAAACAAAATCAAGCGTTTTTTTTTTGGTACCAGAAATTGAACTCAGGTCCTTGTGCTTGCCAGGCAAGAGCTTGTGCTGCTGAGGTATATCCCCAGCCCTAAAAAAAACTCAAGTGATATCATGTACAGGTATAAATTCTCTATGATGAATGTGATCATTATGTATATCTAAAATGTACCAATAAAATCTAATTAAAGAAAAGATAAAGAATTAAGATGTACTATATAGATGTAGAAATTCCACAAGGAAAGGAAACATGTACTACAAACATGTAGTGATAAACAATTGACAGAGAACTGAAGATTTTCCATGGCAAAAAAACTCTAAATAAATACATGACAACTAAACCAGCATTGTGGAAAATACTTAATGGGATCCCAGACAGAGACAGGGAGGCCACCAACACCAAAGTGCTCAAAGGAAAGTACACATTTGCCTGGGAGTGGAGTTAAACAAAAGGCAAGATAAATGAACTGGCACTGGAAAAATAATGCAATGGCAAGATTCAATAAGTACCTTACTGTTATATTCCAATAATACCTTTCCATGTCAATGATTTCAACTTCCCACTCAAAAGATACAGAGTAGCAAGTTGGATAAAAATACAATAAAAAATTGCCTACAGGAGACACACCTCATCCAAAAGGTAGGGCATAGACTGAAATTGACCATATCTTAGCCCATAAATTATGCTTAGGTAAATACTGAAGAATTGAAATAATCCACCGTGTACTATTGGATCATAGTGGAATGAAGCTGGAAATTAACAGTAAAAGAAGCCATAGAAATTATGCAAACACTATTTCTTTTAAGTAATATGTTATTGAGTAATCAATGGATTACAGAGGACATCAGGGAAGAAATAAAATAGTTCCCAGAATCAAATGACAGTGGAAACACAATATACAAAAGCCTATGAAAGCCATGGCACACAAAGGAAGCATTCCAAGAGGGAAGGAATACACACATAAAAAGAAGCAGAGTGGGCCAGGGATATAGCTCAGTGGCACCAGTGCCTGCCTGGCGCGTGCAAGGTCCTGAGTTTGTATTCCCAGTACAGAAAGAAAAAAATAGAGAAAAGAACAGAGTGACCCCAAATAAAGGGTGCATCTCAAGGATATAGAAAACCAAGAGCAATCCAAATCTGAAACTAAGAGAAAGAAAGAAAAACGATAAATATTAGAGCAAAGTGAATGAAACTGAAATTTAAATAAAAACAATACAGAGGATCAAGGAACCACAGAGCTGGTTCTTTGAAAGGATGGGAAGGGGATTTGGGGACAGGGGAGATGGGAGGGAGGGACAGGGGAAGTGAAAGGATCAAGACGCGATGCGTATGTACCAACTCCCCCACAACGAACATACTTACTATGTGTCACAGTAATACACTGCAGCATCCAGCACAGCTCTAGAGACCCCGGTGGGGAGGATGGTGGAGGATGAAGAAACGAAGACAAGCGTCAGAAGGCAGAAAACTGAGGTCAAGTAGAGCCCTATCCTGATGGGAGATAAGAACTGCCCAAGGACCGCAGCAATTTACCCATGCCATCAGCACACGAGGCTGTTTGCCGAGAATTTAAAGAGGAGGGCAAGATCCGGGACAGGAAAAACATCTTGTCTTCAATGAAACATCATATATTGGTGGTTCCTTGGGGACAAGGGAGAAGCTGTCTATATTATCCCAGGAAAGGCCAGGTCACTTTATGTGTCAGCTCCCTGAGCTGTGTATATTTCCCATGGGGCCCTGCCACACTCATGAGAAGCAGTGACCTTGTCCTAGACACCTGAGGTACAGACAGCTTTGCTTCCAAGGATGCACTAACCAGAAACTGAAAAGAAAGGAACCACACCCAACACTACCAAGTAGGGCCTCTCTGCCCAAACAATCAGTCTATTACACCACTTAAATCAGTCTATTACACCACCACCATAGTCTTGGGGCTTGGGACTGTCCCAGCTCAGCCCATAGTGTGGTCTTTTCTGGTGATTCTACCACTTGTGTCTTCATAGATAACACCCCAAAGAACCAACCGGCCAGCGTGCACTGCTGCATTGTTGCTAACCCTTGCCATGATGCTTCGTGATATGATTTCTCAAAGTGGAGATTGGGGTCCATCAGCAGCTCCATGTCTGCTTTCTCTCTGGATATGCAGATGACTCACATTTCCTAGTGTCGCTTGTGCACTGTTTCTGGCCTGGTCTATGACTCCTGCATATGCACCTCTCTCCTTCTGCAGGCCAGATGCTTATGCCCAGGTGAACTTGAAAGCCAGCACTGAAGATGGCAGAACCCTTGCCACCACCACCAGCATGGGTTCCTGGCAGATCCCACCCAAGACTCCTGGAAGGGAAAAATAAACTTTTGGAGCATTGATGCACCTTCCCACGAATGCACCTTGGGGTGCAGGCATCAGCATCTGCTGGATCATAGTCTAAAGGTCTCATCCAGAGGTTAGCCCAGGGAGGTGGGGCATCTTTACACACTGAATGGACAGGGCGGTTGAATGTATGAAAGGAATTCCAGCCAGGCATGGTGGTGTATGCCTGTAATCCCAGTATGCAGAAGGCTGAGGCAGGAGGGTTGGTGTGAGTTTGAGGCCAGCCAGGGCTACATAGTAAGCTCAAGGTTAACCTGAACTACATGGTCTCAACAATAAATATTCTGTCTCA
Organism: Hydrochoerus hydrochaeris; assembly: GCA_004027455.1. Classification (NCBI taxonomy): domain Eukaryota; kingdom Metazoa; phylum Chordata; class Mammalia; order Rodentia; family Hydrochaeridae; genus Hydrochoerus; species Hydrochoerus hydrochaeris. Next base: position 7,459 of record PVLA01008463.1, on the reverse strand, counting down.
AAAAAAAAAAATCCACAAGATGAGCCCCAAGCATTACAGTGGGTTATAGAAGCATCCTGTATTTTTAAAATTATAATAGTACAACACATTTGTTATAGCACATTCAAACAATTTAGGAGGATGCTAAGGAAAGCATTAAGGTTCTGTCTTCATCCACAGTCTACTCCTCTCAAGTTTACTGTGGTGGATAGCGTCTGTGCATCCTAAGAGTCATTCAAAAAAACCCGAGGTTTGCAGCTCTTCGGAGAGCCTGTCAGGCGGTGCGGTACCGGCTAATTACAACCAGTGTTCCTCAGGCTTTCCCAGGGTACTGACCTAAGCACTTTCTGTGTTTTCTCATGGAGTGACCTCCAACGCCTCGGCTAGGCGGCAAGCACCTTTTCCTGGCGAGGAAAGCGAAGTGAAGGATGGAAGCGAGCGGCCCAAGCCGTGTACCTAGTGAATAACCTCAGGACTTTGCAGGATTCACACAGGGCACAATGATGGTTGTGGAGTGGGGAATCGGGGACCATGACATCCAAGTATTAACCCTTCCACTTTCTTACTGTCTCCAAACCCAAGTGATTTCACCTGTGAAATATGGCCCGCAGGATGAATGTTGCTGGAGCTTTGTATTAATGAATTGATGATTCTAAAGGGCCGCATAAATAACCCCATTTATCCACAGCTCGCTTTCATCTGGACTCTGTGCTGGTGGAGAATAAATGGTTCCTGAGATTACTTTCCTACTTGTATTGGGAATAATTTGATTTCCTCTATGTTAAAGGCTGTTAATCTTTGATTTTCACTTTTCCCAGCAGATGAGATGGCTCTCTGGTGCCATTCTGAACACACGGGGAATCTCCATAACGTACTTTGCAATGATTACTCTAAAATTTTCTGCTTAACTCTTTTTTTTAAAGAGAATAACATTTTGCATTTATGATTGTACAGCTCAGCAGTATTTTTTCCGCAATCTATGGACAATTTTATCCTTTTACCGCTATGGGGCGCTGTTTCATTGATTTTTTTTTTTTTTTTTTTTTTTTTTTTAATAAAGAGCTCCAGCTAAAGTCCCCTGCGTGCAAGTATCTGAGCAGTGTAAACTTGGCCTTTACATACCTTCACTAAAATACACCCACTTACCTGAGACAAAAGTCAAACAAACTGATTAATACAGAAAACGAAAAATCCTTTAAATCAAGGCAGACAAGAAGAAAATTCAGTTATGTGGATTGCCAATTATCATTTGAAAAGAGACATTACTATTGTGGCACTATATTTCTGTAGTGGTGTTATTTGATGAAATTAAGTTTTCATCTATCTTGTAGGATTATTATTACCAACCATGATAAATAATTATTACGTTGGTTGGGTGTATTATGAGGAGTTTTTCTGTTTACATTGCTACTGTGTCTGTCTGAATTTGGGAGCATGAATCTCTCTTTCTATCGGTATTGATAGCCTGACAGTCCTGAAGCCATGTGATTACATTAGAAAGGTTGTGAAGAAATGAAAAGGGAGTAGGAGTACTTAGCAGGAGTCCTAAACTTCCAGATTTTGGATAAATTGAGCAATGTATTAGAATTTTCAACTTAACTTTCATTTAGTCAATACAAGTGAAAGGCATACTAAACTATACCTGAGAGTTTAGGCATAGGAAGGAAGAAGAAATGAAGGCTAAGATTTAAAATGTTGCTTAAATTTCTTTGCATTTTAAACTTGAGCAAATATACTATATTTGCCTGAATTTTTGTTTGTTTGTTTTTGGTGGTACTGGGGCTTGAAACCAGGAAGTACTGAGCTACATCCCCAGCCATTTTTATTTTTATTTTTTTGCATTTAAACAAGGTCTTTCTAAGCTGCCCAGGCTATTTCAGACTTTCCATCCTGTTGCCTTTGTTTCCAGTGAGCAGCTGGGATTATAGGTTTGCACCACTGTACCAGGCTGTTTTTTGTTTGTTTGTTTGTTTTTGAGGCAAGGTCTTGGTATTTATAGTTCAGGTTGATCTTGAACCCACTATGTAACCTAGGCTGCCTTGAACTTGCATCGATACTCCTGCCTCAGCCTCCCAAGTACTAGGTTTCTGGGTATTGGCACCATACCTAGCTTTCTGTTTCACAAGGCACAATTCATTTAGCAGTTTAAATCCCACTTACTTCTAGAGTAACTCAATTTCTCCAGATCAGAAGTCAGGGTATGGCCAAATTGGATTTTCCACTCAGTCTCCCAAGGCTGGAATCAAGATGTGCCCCTTTCTGGGGCTTGGCATCATCTTTCAAACTGGCATGGTTGTTGGCAGAATCCAGGTCCTTGTGGTTGACAGACTTGGGGCCCTTAATCTTCCGTTGGTTGTCAGCCAGGGGTTCTGTGTGTGCCTAGAGGCCTTCAGCAGTGCCCTGCCGCATGGCCCCCTCCCTTCCCTGTGCCTGTCACACTTCCTGTGTCTGTTCTTAGAAGCCAACCCCTCTGCAGGCCTTGCCTGATTGGACTGGGGCCACCAACAGCCATCTTCTATCTTAAGGTCAGGTTTGGAGCTCCATCAATTACATTTAAAACTGTAATATTCATTGGTATTTGATTTTTTAAAAATTTTTTTGAGACAGTCTTGCTAGGAAGTTCAGGCTGGCCTTGGTCTCACTATGTAGCCCAGGCTAGCTTAAAACTTGAGGTGACCCTCATGCTGCAGTTCCTCCTTATTCTGGGATTACAAGAGTGTGTCACCATGCCCAGCTATTCCTAAGGATTCAAGTGTAGCATACGTAAAATTCTTTAAAAAGGAATGGAGAAGCAGGTCCAGAAGGATGCATCCTGGGAGCGGGGCCTTAGCTCCTTCACTTTGCCAGGGGCTGTTCATTTGAGCACTGGTTCACACCAGGCCCAGAGTTCCATCTGGCACACTGCACAGAGCCCAGCCCTTTGGGGAGCCCAGGCCTGGTGTGCAGAGATGTCTGGGCACCTCAAGGAAAGGGCATCCTTCTTTATTCCACAGCATCCCTGCCCCAGAGGGGTGAGGCTGCAGCCTGCTGATTAGGATCCGCTCAGTAAAACCCACTGTGCCTGGTTAGCAGCCATCAGAGGCCCAGTCCTGTTTGAACATTTGAATTTTAAATTGAAGACACCCTTGTTCTCATCAGAGCCTCCTTCCTGTGTGTCTGTGCGGGGACCCAGCCCTCATTGACCTCTGAGGGCCATGGTGACCAGGCCGGGCCTTGATGGAGAAATGGCCTTTGTTCGCAGTGGTTTCATTGTGTTGTGTTTTGTGGTGCTGTGGATGGAACCCAGGGCCTCACACTGGGCAGTGGGCAAGAGCAGGGTTATCTCTGGTTATTTTTCTATTCAATCTGACATTTTAAAACATCATTGGCTGGGCTTGGTGGCTGAGGCAGGAAGATTGTTCCAGGTTCATTGTAGCCTGGGCTACAAAGGGAGTTCAAGGCCAGCCTGAACTACACAGTGAGACCCTGTCTCAAAAAGACCCCCCCAAAAAAGACTTATCATTAACAAGATCTTAGGTGACTTCCACTGAAACCGTAAGGCTGTTTCGTGTTTACATTTTAGCTTTTGCAGCCTCATCTTTTCTGACTTGGAGAACAGAAAGCATTTTGATCCTGTGCCAGTTCTGTGAACAGTTTTCTTTCCTTAGCTCAAGGCATCATGCTGATCAGAGAAGGCAGCTCAGGGCACCAGCGGGTCCGCAGCCAGGAGCGGGAAAGAAGGGCTGTCTTTGAACCCCTGGAGCACAGTCATTCCAAATCCGTGGAAGCACAGAAAATAACTCACACCACATGGGCACCTTAGCAGATGTGGAGCATGGCAATCCCTCAAGACCCTGTCTCTAAACAACAAAACAAAACAAAACACAATGTAAAATAGGAAATAAGGCGTACTGTCAATAATGTTGTAGATTAATACTTACTAGGCTGTAACAAACTATACCTTTTCTAGTTACTTGTCTTAAGCTTTCATCAGTTTCTTTTTTTTTTTTGCCTTTTTGAGACAAGGTCTTGCTGTGCAGTTCAGGCTGGCCTTGGCCTCATGGTGATCTTTCTGCCTCAGTCTCCCAAGTGCTAGGATTATGGGTGTGTTTCACCATGTCCCAATTCATTTATTTAATTTGTTAACGTGTGTGTGTGTGTGTGTGTGTGTGTGAGAGAGAGAGAGAGAGAGAGAGAGAGAGCAAGTGCCAACTCTTAAGAGTTTCCAGTTGGATTGTAAGCATGCGGCCTTGAGTTCAATCCCTGGTACCAATAATAAAAAAAAAAGAGTTTCCAGTTGAAAACAACATGGCAATTTCTGCTCACATGTCATTGGCTAAAGCAAGTCACTTGATCACATGCAATTACAAGGGCGGAAGGTGGCCCACCAGAGGTATTGGGTAAAGGAAGTAGCCACTCCCCATACCCATGCATTTATTTAGGTTTGTGCAATGAAAAGAGGAGAAATAGTTTTAGGGAAGTGGAGCAGGTTGGCGCTGATCTATCACTGTGGTAAGTGATAGATCACTTCACCCTGGTAAGTGTGGAGTGAATGAAAACAAGGATGTGAAAATTAAAAAAAAAAAAGAAAACAAGGATGTGGGCTGTGTTCTTAGCATACACTGTAATTACTGAAAAGGATAAAAATTAGACATGCGAATCTCCCCAAGAAATGTTAAATGTAGCTCAGTGTGATGGTACATGCTTGTAATCCTAACACTCTAGGAGGCTGAGACAGGAGGATTGCAAATTGGAGCCCAACCTAGCAACTTAGTGATTTAGCAAGCCCCCCTCTCAAAATATCAAAAGAGCTGGGAATATATATAGCTTAATGTGGAGGCTCTGGGTTCAATCTCTAGCACTGAAAAAAAAAGTTAAATAAGAGGCAAGTAGCAGAATACTATATCATTTATTTAAATTCTTTTTTTGGAGGGATGGGTACTGGAAATTGAACTCAGGATCTCACACTTGCCAGGCAGGGGCTATACCATTGAGCTAAATCTTCAGTTCCCTCATTTATTTATTTATATTTTAAAAAAGAGAATAAAACAAAAGAGAACAAAACAAAGCAAAGCAGAACAGAACAATGCAAAGCAACATAGCACTTCACAGCAAGACAACTGGACATCAACAGTAGCTACCATAATGTCTCTTTTCTTCTACATAGTTGAGCATACCTGTGCACACAATAATATCAAACATAAGAAAATAGTGTAAAACCATTCAAGAGAATGAAAGTATTACAGGACATTCAAAACCAAATAACAGAAAATGAACAATGATTACTATAATATCTCATTTTCCTCAAAAAAGTTGTCTATATCATCACACATAATAAAATCAAATAAAACACAACAGGATAGAACCAATCAAAACAGAAGAACAAAAGCATGGTAGGACTTCAAAACAAGATGATAGTAAATCAGCAATGGCTACCATAATATCTTCAAAATAGCTGTTCATACCATCCCACATAATAAAATCAAACAAAATAGAATAAAACCTATCAAACCAATGAATGAAAGCATTATAAGACTTCAAAGCAATATAATAGGAAACCATGATTACCAAAATTTCATTATATTCAATATAGCTGCCCCTACCATCTGATAGCATAAAATCTAACAAAACAAGACAGAACAAAGCCGAACCTAATAAAATTGTGTAAACAATGCAAGAGTTCAAGATAAGGCAATGAGAAATTGACAGTAGTTTCCACCTTTCCCTCCCAGGTGTTTCTTCCCCTTTGTTCTTACCTTAACTATTTTGCTTTTGGATCCCATTAACTCCTTTTTTTCTTATGCTAGGGTTCATGCATATGAGTTTAAACTGTTTTGACCATGAACATGATCTCCAGTTGCCTCCATTTACCTATAGGAGCCTTGAGATTATTCTACTCTATAACTGGGTAACTTTCTATTGCATGAAAATACCATATCTTTCTTATTCATTCTGCAGTTGATAGACAAGTTACTCTTGCTTTTTTTGGTCTCCTGTCACATGGAACAATTTTTTTCTCTCTTTTGATTTTCAGTCTATGAATTTCCTTTCCAGTTAGATGTGTTTCTTGTATACAGTATATCGATGCATCTTGTTTCTTGATCCACTCTCCTGCCTTTCTTTTTATTGCTGACCTGAGGCCATCTACATTACAACCAGCATACTTTGGTGTTTCTCTGCCCTGCTATCCTCCTGATGTTGGCCTTCCACTTTCATTCAATTTCCTGTCTTGTTTGACGATCCTCCTCTGCTGCTGTTTCTGAAACCATGGCCATCTTTTATCTGTCTCTAGAATATCCTTTAGCATTCTGTGTAGGGTTGGTTTGGTAGTCATGAATTCCTTCAGTTGTTCTTTATCATGAAAGTATTTTATTTTTCCATCTATTTTGAAAGATAGTTTTGCTGGGTAGATCAATCTGGGTTGGAAGTTGTTTTCTTTCAGGGTTTGAAACACTTCACTCCACACTCTTCTTGACTTGATGGTTTGTGTTGACAAGTCTGCTGTGATTCTGATTGGTTTTCCTTTATAGGTGATCTGTCTCTTTTCTCTAACAGCTTTTAATATTCTGTTCTTATCCTGAATTTCTGGGATCTTGATTTACTTGATTCTGGGTGTAGATTTACTTTGATTATGGCTAGAGTCCTATATGCCTCACTTATCTGTATGCCAGATCATTTCCCATGTTTGGGAAGTTTTCTTCTATTACTTCTGTGAATATCCTTTTAATTTCATTTGTGTTGACCCCTGCTTCTTCATTGATACCCATCACTCTTAAATTATGCTTCTTTGCCCTATCTTGCAACTACTGAGTTGTTATTTCCTGATTCCATGTTATTTTTAAGAGATCTTTCCTTTCATGATCACTAGCTGCTATCCTGTCTTCAAGGTTTAAAAGTCTATCTTCAGTCTCTTTCAAGTGGTTTTGCTGGCTTTCAATTGAATTTTTAATTTCCTGCATCTCTCTTTGAATGTGTTTCATGCATTGTAATTCCTTTCTACATTCATTCAAGGTTTCCATCATTTTCCTATTCTCCTCTTCATTGTCTATGTCTTCTTTAGACCCGCTGAACAATTCTTTCAGTATGTTTGATTTCTTCTTTTACTTGAGACATTATTTCTGATTTGACTGCTTTTACAATCTCATGAAGTTGTTTCCTTACTTCAGTTGCTATCTTCTCAGAGATTTCAGGTGTGTGACTTCCATTTTCTTCCATGGCTGTATCTCCCAGACTTATTGTGTGTGGGCTAGTCTCAGTTTGCCTTTTGCTTCTTTGTCTTGATATTCTCCTGGGTTCCTCCCAATAAGCTGGTTGTGGGGTCCCAGGCATTTCCCATGTTGGCTGCCCCTAGGCAGTGTAGGGGGATGGGACAGGCACCTGGATTCCTCTACTTCCAGATTTACAGGGAGGTAGCAGGGTGTGGAGCAGGCTTCTCCAGACCTGTGCAGCTACACTGGGGCTTTGCTGATGATCAGGGGTGCATGGAGGTGGGGCTGCTTCT
>PVLA01008462.1:0-88368 GCA_004027455.1 Hydrochoerus hydrochaeris | reverse complement strand
GACAGGAGGACAGGAAGGAAGCCTGCTCACACACAGGCCATGTTAGCAAGCATGCAGCCCGCTGGGGTGGTCTCCTTCGCAGCCCCTTGCAGAAGTGCCACTGTGCCACCTTCCGCCAGGAACCATGGAATTTCTCAAGGATTCTGTCGTGATTGCTCCAAAATCCCAGCACTTACTGGAGGACGGATCTCATCAGGCCTTGGGAAACACTACACTCACACCAAATTGAATTGCAGAGTTTAGAGAGAGGGCGCGGGAAGAAATCCACATACACCTGCCCATTGAGTGGGAGATAATGGTTTTCTATTCCAGAGGGACCCAGGAAAAAGACCAAACTACCGCTTACAAAGAATGCAAGGCAGTGACAGCTTCTCAGCCGAAGCCCTGACGAATGCCCTGTGGGCGCCTAGGAGGATCAACACATTCCACCCGCGTTTATCCCAGGCTTATTCCATGCGTCCATATAGTTAGAGCAGCAGCATTGCTTGCCTTGGTTTCTCCAATGGACACGCTGACAGATGGATCGGGGTAAATGCTCAGTACAACTCCTGTGTGTTGGATCAATAGTTCCCACTACAACCAGATCCAAGCATTAGCGGCTCTGATTAACTCCTGAAATATGTCCCTTCACTGGGACTCTGGGGTGTGTGTGTGTGTGTGTGTGTGTAGAGCGTTTTAAGACACTCCCCCTCTTTTTTGGGATTGGACCTCTTAGAATTCAATACGGTAATTTAAAGAAAGATTAGGAGGAATAAATTTGAAAATCCAAGTATTACTCCATTGATGCTTACACACAGCTATCTCAACAGGTCTAAATTATTAGAATCAGCGGGGCTGGATTTACTAACGTCTGATTCCCGGTAATAATGGGAAGGCTCCTGAGGAAGCTTTGTTACAGCAATAACTCAAAAATATGAGGACTTCAGGAATCATTTCAGATATGAGCAGGGAGGGAGTACCCAGCATTTCTCATGAGGACAGAATGTCCCAGAATGTGCCAATCCACACAGGAATTACCTTAAGCAGAGTTCACGCTGGCATTCTTATTCCTCCCTTTCCTAAGTTGAAAGCAGTAATGAAATCATTATAGTTTTGAAGTAGCCTGTTTTTCTTATTTTCTGTTTATTCTTCTGTGTTATTTCCAGTTGTAGCACACATGCCTCTCTCACTGGCAAGGACTGGACACTGTACCTGCCTCTCTCCAACCACTGCTTCCTCCTTCGTTTCTGCTTTTACCCCAAAGGCACCCAGTCAGGTGAAGAAGGATTGGTGCTGTGTCCTACACACGCCCACCCGTCCTCACCTCGGCACCACGGTAAACCACAGCGAGACGGCATCGAAGGGCAGCCAGAGGAGCAGGGAACTGAGCCCCAGAGGCAGACGGTGTGGTGACCAGGGGACTTGACAGGCACTGCAGTGCTGGAGTCCATCCCAGGTCCTTGTCTTCAAGGTGAATGTGACGCCCTGAGCTCAGCCTTGCTGAGCTGTCCACACCAGGCAAGATGACCACCAGAGGTGACACGCGGTGAGCATGCTTTCAATAGCAGCAACTCTGGGAAACTGAAGCAGGAAGATCACAAGTTCGAGTCCAGACTGGGTAACTTGGTGACTTAGCAAGAATGTGTCTCAGAATAAAAAAAAAAAATTCACAATTCAAAAATAAATAGTGCAAAAAAATAAAAATAAAAAGGGCTGGGGTGCAGCTCAGTGCAAAGACCCTGGGTTTGCCTCCCAATACCGTAAAAATAGAAAGAGGGAAGAACGACACAAACAAAAGCCACCGCGGCCAAACCAGGCGCTGCGCCCGCGGTCGGGAGGGCCGGCTCCGGCCGGACCCCCGGGCTTTCCGCCCCACTGCGGCTCCGCTTCCTGCCTGTCTCTCTCCCTCTCCGCTCCTGGCCTTTTCTTCTCCCTCCTTCTGTTTCCCTCTGCTGTCCCGGCTCCTGAGTCAGTGTAAGTTGCTCACAGAGCGGCACTGTTCAGTGTCTGTGTAGCGGGCGTGTGGGCCCCTCGGGTCCCCTCTATCTCTGCCTCTCATAGGAGCAAAGCCAGGAACCCTGGAGGACCTGTGCGCACAGCTGCCGCCTACAGAGAAGGGCTGGAGGCGCGGGGAGGGGCTTCTTCAAGGCAGGGGGGGTTTCTTGGTGTGAACCCTGCACCCTCCACTCAACAGGACCCAGGCTGTGCTCTGCGTGCAGGGTCCCCTCAGTGTCCTGGACAGCACAGAATTGAGTCTCAGGGTCTCTATCCTGACACCGCAAGTCCACATACCCCCAAGATGAGCAAAGTGAGAACAAGGGAAAGCAGGTCTCCTGCCCTTCACCCGGATAGCCTGAGACAGAGCAGAGTCAGGCTGGTCTCTTTCACCCTGAGTCACACGTCTAGAGAAGACAAACTGAGCACACCAGGAGCTACGGCCCCTCTGCCCAAGTCCAGGAGGAGGCTCGGATGGCTCGTCACGGGCTGGAAGAAGGCGCAAACCCCACATTCAAAGCTCAAGTTGTTTCGAGTGCGCGTGGCTTTTACAACATCATAAAACCAAACCATCACCTGCATCGACACCGTGGGAGCCAGGGGGCTGCACGGGCGGGCAGGCTGCCTCCCGCCTCTGCCAGCGTTCCAGGGCGTCAGCCCGTCACCCTGCCTCCCCGGAGCGGAGCGCTCCTCTTACTCCACAGTGACAGCTCCGAGCGGGAGGCCAAGGTCACAGTGGACCTTATGACTCCTCATTGTCCATGTCACCAAGCCAAGAACCCTGGGGCCTGGGCTGGCTGGCTGCTTCCTGGGCCTCCCCTGGTCTCGGGGGTCAGCCAACCTCTGCTACCATCTGCTGCTCACAGTTCCTCCCTCGTAAATTTGTCTTCAGCCTGAGGATGACACTGTTCCCCCCTAATTATGGCTTGGAAACAGAATTCGGAGCCATGCTGCATGTCAAGACTGCGATTCATTAGCACGGGGAGACTGTGGGAACCTGTCCTCACCTCTCATCAGCCATTGGAATGCGGGTCCTCTTGCTGTTAAGTTTTCCACAAAGCAAGATGCAGTATCGGTTTCTAAGGCTTTCCCAAGCAACTGTCTTCTAATGGGAAAACTTTCACAAAAAATATGTATTGCATACCAAACAGCTAACCTCACACTCATAAATATTTATGTTTTAGGCAGAGTTGAAACATCATTTGTAAGATGGATGCACTTCTTTGGAGTTCCAACAAGAAAATGCCTGGAGACTTGAACTCACTTTTCCACCTAATAGGCACAAAGCCCCCTGTCATGTGCTGGGGGGCGGCGCAGGGGGACAAGGTGAAGTCACTATTAGGCACCTCACTAGAACTCCAAAGCCATCTCCCTTCTGCCATGCTGGAAGACAGCAGCACAGTGCTGGGAACGTGCGGGGATCTCACGCTTCTCTATGCAGAAGGGACACAGTGCAGTGTGGGGCTCCAAGTGTGGTCCTCCCACTAGGGACAGCCACATCTGCAGATGCCTAGCACGATGAGCGGATTATGAGGTTCCAGAAGGACCCACTGAGTCCAAAAGTGGGCCGAGGAGGGGCGGCAGGTGCCTGCATCCATCTCCACTCTCCAAGGTGATTCTCAGGCACCTTGGATTGTGAGACACCGTGGTCCGCAGTTCTGGTGTGAGAGAAAGCTGACTTTGTTTCCACCTCGGTGTGACCCTGGGGCCTCTGGTGAGGGATTCAAACTTTGCGTTCATTTTGTTGCTCTATGAAAAGGCAAGAAGAGTGTTTTTGCCCACAGGGTTGCTAAGGGAATGTGTGGAGAAAATCTGTACAGATTGTTAGAATTCCTGGCACAAAATAAGCATATAATACAATACATTTCTTTTATTATTATAACTGAATTAATACAGTTTAATCCAGACATAAGTAGACTGTAAAAACACTGAGGGAAGACAAAGTTACATTTCTGAACAATTCTCGAAAGTCAAAGCAACCTTGATTGAACTTGCATGATTAAAAGTAACTGCATGTGAAAATCAGTCTTCCCTTCCCATCTGAAAGGGTGGCCTTTCTGGAGCCCAATGGACCGGGCCCCTCTGAGTGCGTGTGTGAATCCCTGGGGCCCTGGCTTGGCTTCAGCCGCAGGGTGGAGACCACCTCCAAGCAGACACCTTCCCCTCCCTGCCTTCACCCCAAGGAAGCCCCTTGCCTCTTACTTCCTGCATAGGAATTTGCTGACCCACAGCCAGGGGGCTGGAGGGCTGCTGTGTTCATGTTGGACCCTCAGAACTGCGGGAGAACTCATGGCCTGGAAACTACAGTACACTCCTGGGAGGCAGGACTCAGTGGTCAACTGGTTTCTGTTCTCACCCACCAGACAGAGCTCTGATTTACCAAAGACCCAGGAAGACCAGGCACCAGCTCAGGAAAACACTTTGGGTTCACTGACAGCCCCACCCTACCTGACCTCTCCTCTTGTTCCCTGGACTCACTTCCCCTAACCCCTGTTTCAGGGCCTGGCACGGCCACCCTCAGCCAACAGGAACGACGACATGGAGGGCGGTTTCCCTTCCGTGGCACTGGGATGGAATCCGCAGCCTCCACACAGAACCGCATCCCCAGCCCTCCGCTTTTCCTCGTGAGACAGTCTCATGGCACCTCCAAATTCCCAGGCTGGGCTCCAATTCACCTTCCTCCTGCCTCAGCTTTCCAGAACGCTGGGATTACAGGCCTGTGCCACCACACCCAGCTGGGGGGATTCGTTTTAGAGCTTGCTCACTATTTTGTGACGTAGAACAGATTGTGAAACTGAGGTCCTCACGCAAGCTTCCTTGGAGTCCATGAAGCCGCTGAAATTTTATCTGAGTTCTGTGTGTGTGTACTTAGACCTGCGACTGAACGGCACGGAGCGTGCTGTAGGTCACAGCAAGTGAGCCTTAAAAGCTCATGCACGAAGGAGGCATCTTACTCTTCCGGAGGACATGAGACCAAACTGAGGCTCCCCAGGCTGTAGTCAAGGTCAGCAGGGTTATGCTCCCCTGGACGGACCCGGGGAGACCCTGTCCCTTATCTTTTCTGCTTCTTCTGTCAGGGCAGCTGCATTTCTGGGCTTTTTGATAGCACTCTAAAAGAAGCACTCTTGCTTCTGCGGTTTGTTCCAGCTCTCCTACCGCTCTCTTAAGAAGACCCCTGCGCTTACTGCACCCTCCTGCATGTTCCAGAGCCATATCCCCTCTCTCAAGGCCCCTAACTTAATCCTGCCCTCAGAGACTCCTGGCATAATGTGACCTAACTGTCACTGCTTCTTGGGCTGGGGTATAGATGTTAGCATGGGGCATCACCTCCCATCCCCCAGGCAGCTGCCTGAGTGTTCTTGAGAGTCCCTGGAGAAGGGGTGCTCTGTGACCAGCTTGGGTCATTTGCCTTCCTCCACTACCACTCTGGTGTCTGGTCCCTGGGGAGCCCCTCATTCCCAGCCCGTGCTAGTACGCCCATCCTGGGTACCAACACCACCTCTCTGTGTGTCTCTCAACCCTTGCTTCCGCTTAAGGCTCATAAACAGGACTCTGTGCCATTTTTACTTGGAGCAGCACACTGTGGACTCAGCCCTCTATAACATCACGAGTCGAAACAAACTTTATATTTCAGGTGTTCAATGTCTTGTTTCAGCAACGAAAAAGCAACTAATACAGAGAGATTATAAAAAAAAAAACTGTACAGCAACAAGCTAAAACAAAGGAAATGAATTCTACTGCAGAAGGGCAGGCCTTTAGCATCTGCCAGCCAGAATCTGAACTTCGGCTGTTCACTACCTAATCTATAGCTCAGTTTCCTCATCTATAAAATGCGGGTAGTGACTGCCTTGATTTTAAGCAAATGGAGGACAAAATGAGACCATCTTCACAAAACAAAAGGACATTTGACCTAAAATGTTTGTGTGTATTCAATAAGCATCTTCTACTGCTACTATTTGTTTTTATCACAAGTATTCAGCTGATAATCCTGGTACTGGTGTTTACTCTTTGCATAATTTCTCTGTGTGTGTTTCTGTGTCATCTCTTCAACTTCACAGATAGAGATAATTGCACTGTAGACAGATGTTAGAGGGTGGCAAGACAAGGGTGACGTCTCAAGAGCATCCTGTCCTGGGCTAGCAGCGGGCTCGGGTGGTGGCAGTCATGGGGTGACTCAACTTGTTGTTAGGGCCAAAAATAATTTCTGAAAGTCTATTTTTATCAGACTTTCTTTTCATTAGAGAAATGTTCTTGTTCAGTGTATTATGTTTGATAGCTTTTAAAATACAAGATTCTGTTTTCATCTGAACCTTGAAATGCACAGGGCCCTGCTCATGTTTTGGAAGATTCCTTTTCAGAGAAGTGAACCCTGCGATGAAAGGAAAGTGTTTGGAGCTGGCACAAGCAGTGTGAGTCAAATCCAGGTGCCCCTGCAACACGGAACGTGTCCATAGCCAGGAGGTGCCCAGCTGGGCTTAAAGGAAGATGTCAAACCAGAAATGGGGAGAAGCGGTGTCAACTGGAACCATGGATATCTGCTGTTACGTAAAACAATCTCTTCTCTTTCTCTCTCAGTTTGTTCACTAAAGGAGGTAAATAATGATCCCTTCTATTTTAAATCCCAAGAAACGTACATAAAGTTGCAGTGAACTGAGCTGTGGTTTTCCAAGTAAATCAAACTCACCTGTCTTCATAAAATATGGAGAGCAAAACCTCATGGAAGGTCGGACCAGACAAACCACGGCCCGCAGACCAGGCCTCTCTCGCGCGGGCCCCGGGTGTCTCCTGCTCACCCCGGGGCAGACTCGCAGAGAAGCTGCCTTCCTGCAGAGTCTTCATTTTTCTGGAAGGCCTCAGATGTCCAGACACACAGAACTCAACTGCGCGTTCCCAGCAGAAGAGACACACAGTCCCCGTTCTGTGTCGCTCTCTGAAACTGGACTCCGTCTTCCCTGGAGAGTGGTCAGTGGGGTTTTCAATCCAATCAAGTGACGTTCCTGGGTCTGTCTCTGTGCACACAGTGTGGCTCCATCATTAGACACTGGCAGTCCCGGAGTCTCTTTTGGAACCTACACCACGTGGTTTTCCGAATAAGCTGGTTTACTTTAGAACTAGTGAAACAGCTACCTAAACACATAATCGCTTTTTCTAGAGTTTCCCACACGGCTCTGTGTGGCATCTTCGCAATGCATCGGTAGCACTCCTTCACCTGCACAGGTGGCAGTGCGGTGTCTTCCTTCTTATTGTTCACTTCCCAGGCCCTAGCTCAGGTGTGACGTGCAGTGGGAACACTCAGCGACAGACCAGAGACGGCGAGAACTTAACTTTCTTCATGCAGTCAAGGATATCGACATACACAGGGACATATGAGATAAAAACCAATCAGACAGGACACAGAGCAATGTGGGGAGGCACGTGGTCACTGCCCCCAAGATGCTTTGCAGATCACATGAAGGAGGGCTGAGAGACGGACTGGTGAGTTTTGCCGTAGTGAGCAGGAAGCTGCTGTGAGACCCTGAGAAGAGAAGAAATGTGCAGAAACCAGATGAAACACTTTCCCTCCACAGCCTTGATGCTTTTTTGCTTCCCCACTATCCACATTTCATAATCAGAGGAGGAACACTTGGCTAGTAAAGGCATTTCTTCTAAACGGTTGGGGAGTGGAATGCAGAGGTCTGTCGTTTAAGCAATGGTGTTGGACAGACTTGGGGTGCATTTTGAATCTGCTGGGAGCCCTTGAGCAAGTAAGTTTGCAAACTACAGGATGCTGGTTTTTAAATGACTGTTGCAGGCCCATAAACCCTTGGAGCCAGATGTGTTTTGGAATTCAGAATAATTCAGAATTTGCATGGGTAAAATGATACATATCATCCGTATTACATAGCTCCCTGGCAAGCTCTCCAGTAATAAGACACAGACGTAATTTTGTGGCACAATACTCAAAGCAAGCAGAGTAAAGGAAGACCACAAGTAGCCTTGGGTCTGTCCAGTCCAGGTTTTGCTGCCAAATGAATTTGTGTTCGATTTTCCTAGTTGAAGATTCAGATGCCTTTCTGGGAGGGAGGAAGAGCCAGTACCTCAGCAGAGGTGATGAATTCTAGACAAGATGCCAGCACTGAGTGAATACATCTCTGCTTGGGGTACCTCGATTCCATCTGAGACTTTGCCAGCTCACACTGATTTTACCTCTGCTGGGCTCCGTTCTTCTGTAGCCCAAGTTACCTACTTTCTCACAGAGGAAAATAGTTGGTTAGCTAACTAGCCCACCATACCTGCTTAATTAACTAGTCCCCTGAGAGTCACCGCTCTGAGAAGCTGTGTCAACGTCATCCCCTCTCCACACCAGACCCAAGTGATGGCCTCAAGTTGCAAGCCAGATCCCCATCCCCCGGAGGAAATCATCACCTGGGTTCTCTGCTTTCCATCACGGAGAACCAAGCCCTGAAGCCGATCGGTAGGCCCTGCCTCGGTGCTCGCAGCCTGCCCCTGTCCCTTCTCCCAACTCCTGCTCCAGCCTGACACCCTTTACGGCTGCTCCCTCTGCCCCAAATGCGTACCCTCCTCTCCCACCCCCAGTTCTGCTCCCCTCCTCTTGGGGCAGGAGCTCAGTGGTGCCCCCGGCTGCCCAAACCTGGCCCAGGTGAGGCCCCATCCTCACCTCCTCACCGCCCTCACCTTCGCTCCTACTCTAACCTGTGCTGCTGCAAGCAGAGTTCTGTGGTTGGCAGGTTCAACGTCCCGGGGGGCTGCGCGGCCCACCCCCGGGTCTCAGGCTCTGCAGCACTGATTGGTGTACAGTGTTACCACGCTACATTGGTTTAATTAACCAAAACCAGAATGAATGCACGAAGCACCCAGTACAGCCAGGCAGGAGGCTGGCTACCTCACACACACTCTGATAATTACTTTTCACATCTCCCTTACGTCGCTCAGAAGCCTAACTTCAAGCGTGTCCAGGAAGCAATGCCATCACTGTCCCGTGGATGAAATAGCAAGCGTCGGAGAAAAGTCAAGGTTTGCAAAATCTCCCAGAGCGGGTGCCACGTGCATCCTTCTGGGTCTGAGGCCCTGCGACCCATCTGCTCACCAGCGATGAGGGACACAGGAACAGCACCGGGGTAGTCAGGCCACAGTGATGCCAGGGCAGACCGACGGGACATGCAGATGCAGCGCCCTGCGGGGGTGTGGGGGTCGGACTTCGGGGAAGGGCTCACGTCCGAGCACCAGACTTTACAAGGAGAAGATCCTGCTTGAGGCCTGTTGGGCCGCCTGCCTTCCGGAGGAGCTGGGCATTAGCCACGGAGGACAGCCTGACACGTCCCCAGAGGCAGAGGGAGGATTCTCCTGCGGGAGCACCTGCTCCTCACCCTGAAACGCTCTCGTCCATACACATCTATAGAAGCCATTCTGGAGCCGGGGACATAGCTCAGCAGCACAGCACCTGCCTGGCAAACGTGAGGTCCTGAGTTCGATTCCTGACATCCAAACAAAACAAAAGCCATTATGATAAGTATGGCCACCACCTCTGTTCTGCCAGCCCCAAAGCACGTCTGCAACCTTTACCATTTAGACAGGTGCTTACTCTGCCTGGGGCGTTAAGTCTTCCACTTCTGTGAGCTAAGTGAGCACTGCAGTCTCACCGACAGGCGAGCGTCAATGGTGGTCTTTCCATCTCCAGGACAGACAGCACTGATGTCTGTCCCAATGCGTTAGATACTATATCTTTTCTGGTAATGATAGATCAAAAAGTTAGAAATGTATATTAGGACTGTATTTTTTTTAAACAGGTGTCATGTCAGGGAATAGCGTTTTAAAATAATTTCTTTTGACAGGCTTATGTCAAAAAAGGAGCATCGCTCATATATGTTGTAAAGAAAAAAACATGGTGAGCGGCTTTACCGCTTTGCCATGCCCACGCCATACTGTGTGTGTTCCGAGGTGTAGCTATTTTGAGAACACTTATGCATAAGAATCAGTCTTGGTGCATGAGGACCAACTCAGGGATTAGTGTGTGTGTGAGGGTTGCTGCTTGTCAAAGGAGAGGAGCATGAGAGGAGAGAGAGGGTGGAAAGTGCTCTGGAAAGAGGTGCTGCGACCAGCCAGGTACCCTTCATCTGCTTCTAATGACTGTGGCGGGGGTGGGGGGCAGCTAAAGTGGATGAACCTTGAATCATAGCCCCGCGATGCCGAGAGGACTTAGAAGGCTGCCTTGACTTAAGTGCAAATCCTCTGATGAGAACTATTTTCTTAAAATGTGATGAAGTGTAGGCCACAGACTTTGCTCTGGGGCAGTTTGTGGCTTGGTCCTGAGCCCAAGATTGCCGATTTCCTCTCCTGTCAGAGCTGTGGGCTCTCTTGTTGGAAGACAAGGGTAACAGGGCCAGAGTCAGCACACGTGACATCATACCTCACCTCACAGCAGACAAGGTCTAAAGCAAGGCCTTCTCCTTTTACAGAATTTCCCGTAACTTCTTACAAGTAGGAAGACTTATTCTAGGGATCATATGAACTCAGGGTCCATCCCGTGATGCTATGTGCCTGGCTCATAGTGACCAAAGGTCTATTAACCATGAACTTTCCCATTGGACCCTTCTGCACCCACTGTCCCTCCCAACTGATCCATCCAGACATGCAGTTTTATTAGGTTGGGCCAGCGAGACGCCTCGGCTGGATCTGTGCACAGGAACCAGAGAGCATCACTGAGGTGTCTCCCCCAGGGCCTGCACTAATAACATGCAGCCCCCAGGCCCTAAAGCAGCTGGGATCCCACCATGTGGCCGCTGGGCAGAGGAGCAGGCTGTGCTGAGGGCCTGTCACCTGCAGCCACAGGGGCCCTGGAAACGCCTGGCGAAGTGCAGTCGCTGGAGGACTCACTTGTGGTTGAAGGGTGAATGAATTAATAAGGGTGAGGTTCTCAGGCCGTGCAGGCAGTGCATGCTCAGGCAACCTGCTCACTGCATGTCTGTAAAAATCAGCAAATAAAGCTACTGAGACATTCAAACGCTTTTTCTGAGAACCATCAGGAAATCTTAAGCTGAGAAACGAACATACGAGAGAAAAAATAGCGTTGCCTTCTCCTTGTGGAAAATGAAATAGGGCAATGCCATAGGAAACCAAAGCAGCATTTATTCTGAAGTAGTTCCCATTCCTGTCTTCACCACTGATAACCTGTTTGTAAAAAATAAAATGTTTCTTTCCATTAAGTCACCATTAAACAAGGTATGTAGAAAAATATTAAGTCATACATAATATATTAGAGAAAATAACATGGTGTGCCCAGTAGCATGTTCCCTAATGCTACTGAATTTACAAATAAAATAGGGGCCTATTTAAAAGACTAAAAGCAATGAAATAATCCTGAGTTGTGTATCCAGAATTAAAAGCAGAGCACACAATATGGGGAAGGTTAATTATATCAACATATAGCTTCAGATGAAAGGCAGTGTACTTATCAAAGTGAAACACCCAGGGAGACTGGCGGTAGAAGATTGTATATCTGTATCTTTAGCTGCTGAAATCCATTATACTCTTCAATTATAATAATAACCAGAATAATAGTAAGTGACACTTAAACAGCACCTTTCAAATTCGACATCGTGGCAGCTGGCACCTCTGTGGGCATTTGCAGTGAGGTGAGAGCACGCCCCACACTGTATCACCTCAGCGGGGACGCTGGAGAGGACCCCACAGACAAAGACGGCTGGTCCCTAAGCAAACAAGGAGCTGCCCTCAGACATGCCAGGTGCCTCTGCCACACTGTGCCACAGCAGAGCCACACCCCAGCTCAGCTCTCTGCGGGCTGTGCTAATGCATACAGCACACAGGATTGCACACAGCACAATCGAGCCGTAGGTGCTTGAAAACACTTTCTCAGCATCTGAGGGCTCTTCTGCAGTCATTCAAAACCGAGCCTCATGCTCATTGTTGGTGGGAAGGAATCTTACATTATCACCGCAGCCGCAATTCAAAAAGTCCTTTCCTGCATGTGATCTGACTTGAACCCCACAACTCCATCACTGGGCAGGAAAGACAGGCAGGACTATATCCAACCTCAGCATCTAAAAACAGTGCATGACCGGAGAGGTTGACCAGATGCCCCAAATGTTTTGCTCAGGAAAGACAGGGGATAATGTTAGATGTATGCCAAGCACTGCACAGCAGCTGTCTGAATCTGTGGGTTCCCTGGATATTGATTGACTCAATCAAGCACAGATCAAAAATTTGCAGGAACAGCAAGTGAGTCTGAACCAACATGTGCAGAGGTTTTGATTGCTCTTATTTCCTAAACAACACCATACAACAAGGACCTGTGCGTCGTCTACCCCATTGTAAGTATTACAGGTAATTCAAGGTGATTCGGAGTCTAGAGGAGGACGTGTGTGGGTTATATACCACGCCGCTGCAGAGAAGAGATCCCGCACCCCTGGGTTTTGGCACCGTAGGGTTCCTAGAAAGAGTCCTACGTAGATAGTGAGAGAAAGGCTTGGGCAACCTGGAGCCTGACCTTTCAAGCCATTCTAAAAAGAGACCATCAGCAATGTAAGCATCACTTTTTACTGACCTGTGAGGGCCACCAACCCCAAGGTACAATGCATGGCGCTGGCCAATCTTAGGGCACCGAGTCCCCTCCTCAGAGCCCAGTTTCTAACTGTGATGCTGTTTTGCCCTCAGTTCCCTTCACCCACAGTTCAGGCCCACAGAGCTGTGAAACCTCAGCGACACGGGGCTACCTGACCGAGTGGGTTGGCATCAGCCTGGCTCCAGTTAAACTCGCACTGTGCTCCTCTCTGCAACCTCTGCTTGTTGTCTTTGCATCTCTGCACTTCTGTCTCCTCGTCTTAAATATTGGAAAGATAATGTCTGCAGATAACCTGACTTGGAGTGCTCCTGAGATGAAGCGTGAAGTCCTTAGAGCCGCTCACACACAAATTCGTTAAATAAGTCCTAAAAATCAAAGGACTTCACATATAGTGGGGCATCCTACTGCTTGTCTAGACTCAGTATCTCCAAAAGCCCTGCTTTTCTCATGTCCCCCCTGAGTCAAGCAATGGAGCCTCTGTTTTCTCAGTCACTTTGTCCCAGCACCTTCAGCTTTAGGCCCACCCCCTCCCCACACTTCTTCTGCCCCAGTTGGTAACATTTAAGCATGAGGCAAGAGACCAAGCAAAGCAGAGCAGGAAAGGGCTGCTCCCTCAGAACTTCCACAACAAGGGAGTGAGCTACAGTCACCTTCATCAGGCAGAGCCTCCAGGCAGCAGAGGAGTGGGGGCCTTTCCTGGGGGTCACAGCGAGGGCTTGGGGTGCCCCGGATGGAGGTTATAAGTGCACAGAAGCTGCAGGTAACGAACTGGAATGACTGGGATGGGGGCGGGTGTCCCTAGCTTTCCCTGGTTGCTTATAATTGGAAGTGCGACAGCAGTGAGAGATCAGGAAGCTGTCGTTATTAATCAAATCCTGACCCTTTGAGAATGACCGTAGCTGGGGCCATTGCTTTGTTTGGGGATTGTTACTGGAGACAGTGGCTTGACTTTCTGATGTACAGAGAGAAGGTTGGTCTTCTGGGCTGACTGTTATAGCCCATGTGTTAGTGGCAAATTAAGGGTCAGAGTTCTCTTCTTATACTTGTTTTGGTCATTGTCCATTTGCACATCCAATGGGGCCCCCTGGATTCCTCCTAGGATTCCCCCCGTCCCCCATGCCCTTCATGCCTAGCACCACACAGGAGCACACATTCCACTCACAGGGACATCACAGTCTTGTTTACAACGCCAACCTTCAGGCCCAAAATCAGCAACAAGACCCCACAGCACACGTCAGGCTCCCTCACAAACTGGGTCTAGAAGTGGCTGTGGATAGAGACAATAGGCCTGGCCGGCCAGACTGCAAGTGAGCCCTGGACAGCAGCCCGGTCACCCTCACACCCAAGCCAGGAGGCAGCGCCTCACTCGGGGTAAGGAGCAGGACATGCTGGTGACGAGTTTGTTCCTTCCTGGCTCCCTCCGGCTCTGGCCCCCTGCAGCTCCATCTCCGAAATCCCCTCCTCCTCCTCCTCCTCCTCTTCTTCCTCCTCAATAGTGAATCATGTTTCTTAATCCCAAATGTTTAGTGAATGATAGTGTGTGTGTGTGCATGTCTTGTTGTAGATCAAACCCGGGGCCCTCGTGTTGAGCTATCTCCCAGGCCTCTTTTTATTTTCTTTTATACACACACACACACACACACACACACACACATAATTTTATGAGACAGAGTCTCCCTGAATCACTAAGTTTCCAAGACTGAGCTTCAACTTGTAGTTCTCCTGCCTCAGCCTTCCAGAGTCTACAATTTCAGCAGTGCTGATGCAAACGATCCATTTCAATGAAGCTTTGTAAAACGGATTTTCTCCTGGGTGTGTGCTTCATCATTCTGCCTATGCTCTATCATTGTCTACCATTATGTAGCTCCAGTTAGAGTCCGTACCTTCCATGGCTTGTAAAGGCACTGAATCTGTCTGCGAATGCAGAGGTAGAAGAGCCCCCCCAAGGCTGTGCTCCACTGGTGGGTGCTCATGGAGATAGTCAGCCCGCACCCTTGCCCCGTAAGGAGACATAGGATGTCCACCTGGGTCTTTGAAAAGATTAAAAGTAGCCCTGCACTTGCTGGGGGCTGGGAGCTCTCCTCAACCCTGTGGGCTTCCAATCTGCAGGAAACCACCAGTGCAGCCCATGGGTGGGCCCGGGTTGGCAATGTGCACAGGTGGTGGCAGCTGAGGGGAAGATGTGCAGGAAGATCATCAAGGGACAGAAAACGGACGCAGGGTCCATCTGCACCATGACATCAGGCTTTCTCTTACCCCTGCTTCGTGTGGCACTCTTCTTTAGGAAGAGGATTTTGATATCATGAGCACCTTAAGATACTGTGCATTTTAAAAAGAAGAAACAGCTTTTAAACTTTTCGCGAAAATGATCTGGAGAACTGACGTGCTGTGAGGATCTATAGGAAAATGGGTGCAGCTTGAGACCACAACCAATGCTCAGTGACAAATCAGACGCACAAGTGTCAGTATCACAAGAGAAACCCAAAGGATGAATAATTTAAGAAGCAGGACACAAGGTAGATAATAGAAAACAGAGGGCAGATCTTTTGCAGATGAAGAGACCATGAGGTGGCAGGAGAGGAAGTGAACAGAAAATGGAGGAAGAGGCGTTGTGTGCCTGCATGGCCCCCCCACGAGGAGTGCGATTGCTCCACCCCACAAACACAGAAAGAAATGACATTAGGGGAGATAGATGTGTTTAACCTGATGGAAACAATACACATGTGTGTGAAACTGTCACACAGTGCCCATAATGTGTACAGCGTTCATGTGTCTGAATCAAATAAATGTTATTTGATTTTTTAAAAAATAAGACAAAGTTAAAATGCATCAGGGAAGCACTGAAGCAGGCACCGGATCCCAGGCTGGAGGGTCTCCGGGAACCTGGCAGTGACCTGAGTCACCTGCAGAACCAGAACTGGGGGAGTACACAGCTGGCAGCTCTAGCAAAAAGAAAAAGAAAAAAAACGGGGAGAGATGTTTTATAAAGCCCAGGGGAGGGAGGTGCCCTATTAGTTTGACCTTCCGGACCACAGGGTGAGAAGCTGGGAGGACCAACCCCACACCGCTGTGGGGCTCTAGAGAGACAGGGCCTGGAGAGGGCCTGGCCCTGCGGAGGTGGCTGCTCTTTCTGCCTAGAACCAAGGAATCCCAGGGAGAAACTGCATGAGTCCTGCTGCAGGAGCTGCTGAGGGGGAGGAGGTGCTGCTTCCCAGGGGGACACTGTGACCCCAAGTGCTCAAGTGCCCAGGGAGACCCTCTGGCCTTCCAGAGCCTGTGCTTGGTACATCTGTGGGAAGGAAACTCAGCAGTGTCCTGAGAGCATGGTCTGTGTCCCCTTGAGGACCCTGGGATGCAGAACCCAGGCCTGGACCAGAGACAGAGGTCCTCACCACTGCCTGCCTGATTTCCTTGGGTATGAAAGGGGTGCGGGGATTCCTTGGCCAGCAATTCCAGTATGGGCAGGTACAGAAACAGGGCTTGTGAGGAGGGAATGTGGACCCCCTTGCAGGCTGGAATTTCTTCTGTTTCTGCCTCAGCCAGGTGACCAGAGGCCTTATTCTGTGTCATTTCTGGGACAAAGAGATTAAAGGCTGGGCTTCTGGCATTAAAGAATAAAATTAAAAACAGCTTTTGGGATGAAATAATGACCCATTTAGTCTTCACTGGAAAAGGAAGACCCATGGCCTTCAGGTGGTAAGACAAGGTAGGGGCGGCACGCCCAGGACCGGAGGGGAGCAGGGCGCCCAGGACTCGGCAGCCTGCAGGCCCCAGGGCAGAAGAAGATCACTGGACCTGAAGGTCCAAACCATCCCTCAGCAGTCTGGGAAAAGCTAGCGCCATCTAGAAATGCTGATCGTTTGCTTAAACCTTGAGTTTCAGTAAACAAATCCCGTGTTCAGCTTTTCAAACCTGAGCTCGAATGATGTCTTGAACCGCAGCAGAAACTGGCGGAGGTGCAGCCATTGGTCAGAACAGCGGAGCAGGCTGAGGTCTGGGAGCCGCTAGCCCACCGCTGGGGCTGCACTCGCACTGGACGGTTTCATCTCCTGCTGTGCTGAACGAGCCGGTTTCCCTGAGTGGATAGCTCTGTCCTTGCCCGAGCTGGTGACCTGGAGAGCTTCCCCAGCACATGTGCTGTCTGCAGGTGTCCTTCCCTAGGAAAGCACCACTTACACATTGTTCCCTGCAAGTTAAAAGAAAAGCCACCTACACTCAGGGCGAACACTCTTTCACTGCAGACCACATATCGATTTTCTTCTGGAGCCAGATGTAAATGCTTATCTAGAATATAAAGATTCAAGATGTTATTTTTTTTGACCAAAAAAAAAATGCACAAATTGTGGTCAAATCAGGTGCATAAAGTTCAGAGTCCTTCAAGGAAGCTGGGCAGAGTCCTGAGAAGAACCTGGGCCCTTGGGATGGTGGCTGCCCGAGCCGCCCTGGTCACCCCGCCCTGACCTTCCAGTGGTCATCGCAGTGCCTTGCTGGCTTTCTTACACTCAGGCTCTGAAGCAATCGCCCTAACATGCTAACCTTCCTCTGTACATGGGCTTAAAACTCTAAGGTTGGAACCCAGTGTGACACTACCTACCCATCTGCATGCACCTTTATTTTTTATAAGTAGCCACCTGCTAGGCCCGTGCATGAAACGTGTGCTCACCTTTCATCCAGCTGAGTTAAGGCGAGCACATGTCTTCATCTCTGCCAATGAAGCCCAGTGGAAAGGGCTCCTCCCTGGTAGGCACTGGCTGCAGCCCTGAAGAGGCTCGGAGGCTCAGCACTTCCCAAAGAGGCAGCCTGCAGAATTGGGCAGGAGGAAAGCAGAAAGAGACACCAGCTCAGACCTGCTTCCCCAAGAGCCAGAAGGGCATCATTGGCATCTGAATGGAGGCAGAAGATAGAGGAGACCTGGTGTGGACAGGGCCACACACTGCCACCCACATTCACCATGGGGCCACTAAGAAGCCCTGGAAAGCCCTACCTTGGGGGCAAACTGAGTTCCCAGGAAACACCTTATGCTTGTGGAAATCCAATCTGCAATGGTGCAATTTTCTCCTCCACTATCTGCAAGGCTGGACGTGGGATGGGAGATCAAGGGAAGTGAAAGGCTGGTGAGTAGAGAAATGCAGACAGGAGTGAGTCCAGGGCCCGCTGAGGGCCCCCAGACCCCAGCTCTGATTCTGCTTCTCCTTCAGGTGAAGGGATGCTGGGGATCCATGGGCATTACCATTCTCTGGGGAGCCTGGAGAATCTGGCATTTCTTCCCCCCACAGCCTGCTGGGTGCCCTGTGAGGTCTCTCCCTCCTCCGCTTGTGGTTAGGGTCCTCCTGAAATGCGGGCGGCCCTGGGGCAGGGGCTCTGCACAGAGCACACCGTGCCTTCTGCAGAGGTCCACTCCTCTTCTGCTCTGTCTTCTTTCTCCTGGGAATGTTGGCTTCCCGAGCTAAGTCACAATCACTGGGAACTTTAATAGAAATTAAAGAAAATACGTGGTTCTAATTCACCATGTGTCCCAATAAATAAAACCCGGCGTTAGAGCTCATAAATCCCTGGAGCACCTGCCGCTATATCTGATGGGAGCCAGTCCCACAGTCACCTGTGCTGCACCTGCAGCCACTGAGGCCACCGGGTGAGGGGAGCTCCTGGGGAGAGGCCAGTCCCTCTCTCTTTCCCCCTTTTGTTATCTGCACTTGGATTTGGTTCTCAAGAGGCCATAGCAGTAAAGTCGAATCCATTCCTGAAACTGCCCTCCCATACACACTGAAGATGGCTCAAAGCCCAAGCCTCTCGGATGAGGAGGGACTTGGACCACATCTGCCTACACACGTGTTCCTGATGAGAAAGCTGCAGAGCGCTTTGCCAGTGGCTCTGTGGGAGAAGCCTGAGCAAGACAGGCTGTTGTGATTTGGCTGAAATGACCTGCAGAGTTGGAACCAAACTCATCTGTTTTCAACTGGTTCCTTCAAATAATTGTTTTTTTCAAAAGTATATTTTTCCTGACATGGTGGCACATGCCTGTAATCCCAGCACTTGAGAAGCTGAGGCAGGAGGGGCATCTGGAGTTGGAAGCCAGCCTGGGCTGCCTAGTGAGTTGAAGGCTTGTCTGAAATACATGTGTCAGAAAAATCCAAAACAATATGTATATATGTATATGGTACAAAGGCTCCTCCTCGAAATGCCTGCACACAATTCATACACACACACACACACACACACACACATGCACACTCACACATGTGTTTATATTTTGGATCCATAATTTCTTTGCTTCTTTTATATCTTTTAAAATTATTCTTGGGGTTAGGGGTTTTTAGCTCAGTGGCACAAGTGCCTACTTGGCAAGTGGAAGTTCCTGAGTTCGATCCCCAGTACCCCCCCCAAAAAATTATTCTTTGGGAAAAATTAGTTGCATAATACTTTCTTTAGCTGTTCGATGTGTGAATGGTATGTTTCTTCTCTCTGTGTTTACTGTAATTGAATATAGTGGCTATTCCTAAAAAATGGAATGGACAAAATTTAAAACACAGATTAAAATCACCAGTGTTTGTCCTCTGAAGATGTGATAGGATCAAGAAATGACGGCTTACATTTTATAACCAACAATTTGCTAAGAATAATTAGCTGTCATTGATACATTATCTAGGAACCAATTCACAGAACTAAAACAGCAATCCTTCTATCAACTTTATTTATGAACTTGGACTGAAACAGTGGCATTTTGCAATAACCATCATTATGATCAATATTTTAAATCATTAATCTTTACCACAATGTGGCCGATCTATGTTGTACACTGCAAACTAATTTAAGTGGGCAAATGATGTGACTGCTGATATATTTATTTACATATTTAGAAACAAAGTTTTAGCATTTCATTAAATTTTTTAAACTATTCAGAACTTTTTGTCCATAATTATATGTGATGAGGAAGAAGACACTTGTCCTTGTCAATTTAAAGATAAAAAGAAATGGAAAAATTTGAAAGACAATTTCAAATTTAATGTAACTTTTATAGGCCTATACATTTGCTATTAAACTAGGCTTGATATTCATATCTTCTTGAAGTCAAAGGAGAAAAATATGTTCATCACTTTAATATTATAATTTATTGCTCTTTGAAAAAGGCTCATTAGAAATAATTTAGTCTATTCTGAAGGTTTCCATGAAAGAAATCCAGATTTTCAACATTACATCAAAATGCAGTGTGTTAAAAAAAAATCAGTTAAAATTTTTACTTTTTGAAAATGAAGAGTACACATTTAAATCCATAAATGAAAGGATTATTAAAGTCCCAGTAGTAATACAAAACAAGGCTAACAATATGCACTTCGAGAATGAATTTCAAACATTAATGTAGTGCTATGTTTAGGCATTCTAGCTGTAAGGAGTGTTATTTGTCATCCTTTAGCAGACAGAGGGGCAAATGCTCCAAGCGGAATTATACACCCATGAATAAAGAGCGAATGTGGAGGGGTGTTAGGCAAAGCCTTGCTTAACAATTTTGTGCATGTTTTATTATTACAGGGACAAAAATGCATATAAGTTACAATGCTCATTTAAAAATCCATTCACAAATCATTTGGAAATTTGTAGAATTGATCTTCTTAATTATTCCATTAAGTTAACTCCTAATTGTTAAGTTGTTATACATTCTGGCTATCAGTCATTGACTCCTAATCTTTGACAACAAATCATTAGCATCCCTTGCATGTTTGTGTAATGTGTACAAAGCCAGCAACAGGCTAAGGGTTATTAAATTGACCCCAAAGGGTCACATTTTACCTGACCGAGACATGTCATTTTGGTCTGACAAAGTTGAGGCATATATTTTCAGCGACCTGAGAAAGGTTTTTAAATCAGGCTCCGTAGAATTTCAAATAGCCAAACAGGAAATACAGAAATACGAGCGATCTGCACTGCACAGATGACTGTACTGAAGTAGCCTTTCACTTCATCCAGGGAAATTCTGACAGCTCAAATCACAATACCAGAGAATCCCTCAGCCTACAGCTGCCTGACCACCTCCTGTCTTCCCATTTGTTTTCTGTTTTCTTTCCTTCTCCGAATCTCCCAGTGCCCCCCTCATGGTTTCTTTCTGCATTCTGAATGGGAATCATCACCTCCACTTGAACATTTAAGAAGAGTTTTCATGCCTGCTGCAGCGTCGCTCCAAATTCCAGTCTTCACGGTTGCTTCCTTAGCCTCATTCCTGCTGTATCGGATGATCTTGGTTTTTATCAGGGTCTTTTGCAGATCTCGGGAATCCTGGGCGTTACTGCAGAACACGCGAATCCCCTGCCAGCCACCAGGGAGGGGCGCCATCTCCTGCCCCTCTGCCCCAGCCCCGGGAAGGTTGCGGGGTGCAGGGGAGGTGCCATGGGCAGGTGGCGGGCCGCACCCGGCGCCCTCCCGGCCCGCCGCAGCTGCCGGAGATTCTGCTGCTCACCCTCGTCCGTTAGCGGCCCTGCTTTCCCCAACAGCTCCCTTTACTTTCAGGGTTTGTTTGTTTGTTTTGTAATGTTACTTTTTAAATTGTGGTAAAATAGATAAAACATAAAATGTACCCTCTTAAGTGCCCACAGCACCATGTGGCCGTAGAATTCTTCAGTTTTGCAAAACTGAAGCGCTTGCCATGAGCAGGAACTCGGTCCCCTTTTGTCCGCTTCCTGGCAGCCCCACACTGCCGCCCCATCCCCACCCCGCACTGTCTCTCTCTTACTCGGCGACTTCCCCACTCTGAGTTCTGAAGGGTCTGGTACAGCCTCAGGCACCTGGAATCATGTTTCCAAGGAACCACTGCAGGTGGCCCTCGCCAGTTCCCAAGGCGCAGAGGCGTCCTTGTCCCTCCGCGGCCTACTCCTCCCTGCTGGAAGGTTACCATGTAAACAGATGGTCACATTTTATATACAAAAGCAGGTTTTTTTTTCTTCTGGTGCTATTTCCATACTATAACATCCCGGTTCAACTGTACAGAAGACCATTGTTATTTTCCCATCAAAGTAATCTTTTAAGAACATGCTTATTAATTTCACAGAAAGAGATCTTTGACTCCTTTGTTACTAACTCCATATAGAGTGAAATTAAAATGGCATTTGACATACGTAATATGTATATAAGTATATTCTATATGAAATTTCTTTTTTGTTACTAAAGTTCTTTCAGAGTAAGCATGTATAGGTGAGGAAAACTTTATAGAAGAGAATAAAATTAGTATGCCACTGCTGAGTGTATATTCCTTTGTCGATTATTGTATGATATTGTAAACATCCTAGAAAGATTTTTGATACTACTTAAAATCAAACCTATATTTAAAGCTGAAATGTCACATTAATATATTAAATTAAAATTTAGTGGTTGTGACATACACACTGGGGAGGAAATACCAGCATAAAATATTTGCAAAGACTGATGTATCAAAAGAGTAAAATATTGACATAGGACCTGTGTATAACATGAAAGTTTTATATAACCCAAATAAAGATTTTTTTCATTGTTTAGACAGAAAAATCCTAATTTAAGATAGCAGATCTATAGAACGAGTGTAGACCTATCCAGAAGGATACAGGTAATGGTATAGTTAAAATGACAAAGTTAAAATACAGTAACTTTTGCATCAGCAACTGGGTTTGTCTGTGAACTCTGGCATTTTTATACCATGTTTATATCAGTTTTTCATTGCTGAAGGATACCAGGAAACCACCAGAGACTCTATACTGAAATATGTGAATGTCTTGGGTAAAAATTCCCATCAGAGGGTGTCAGGCAATTTTTCTCCATGGACATTCCCTGTGAACCAACATTACCAAGTCTGGTTTGTCACAAATGACAAAAGCATTTATCTGATCCCTTAGGTGACCACGATTTCTTAGTTTCTTCAAGAGAACAAATCCAGACATATCTCAAGAATATTAGTAACATTTCCAGGGATCTATCTGAGAAATTCACCATCCTCTTGTGTTGAAAGTTATAAACAGTCATTCACAACTCAATCCTGGAAATATGTTTGCTATTTTTTCTGACATAACTGCTCTGTTTGAAAAGAATTTTGCACAAAGAAATTACGGCTTCACTTGTTGTTTCTTGACCAGGTTGGAATTGAGTGGTTTAACTTTGTCTGAGGTTGGCACCATTTGATGTCACTCAGGCTGACACAGGGTCTGTTTTCTCTTAACAGTTTGGTGCACGTTTCTGCATAGAAACCGAACAGTTTGGCTGACACCCGGCATCATTTCACTTGAGCAGGAAATTTGTAAAACAGTTTTAAAAGGTTACACTTATGATTGCAGCATGTTTCTGTGAAACACAGTAAGAAATTAACTCAAAACACTGATAAAAACCCGGATGCCATTAACGTCATCCAGTGTTCTCGTCATTCGATGATAACCCAGTCCCTCTCTGCCAGGACACTGCGTGACACTGTGTGACAGGACTCTGCATTGGATGAACTTTTTTATCAATTCGAGGAAGATTTTTTTTAAAGAAAAATATATTTTGTTTATTCAAATCAGATAGAGTTTCCAGGCATTTTGTTAATAATTTTCTACTTCTGCACACTGACCTTTTTTTGCTGTTTTCTTCTTGGAGCGTCACACGGGGATGTCAAAACTGTACTTGCAGAAAGGAAAGCATCAGCGTGATGCTAATTTAGCTTCCACGGATAGGCACGTTCTGTTTTATAAATTACAGCCTCTTGTCAGAAGTCAAAATGTATTTAAATAACTGCATGGAAATTGTCACCAAGATTTAAAATTGTGTGCCTCCTATGCCATTGTTGATTTAATCCACGGACTTAAAAGTGGATATATATTTATTTAAAATGTGTGCATGATTATCTTGTTGTAAATGTTACCTAAATGAAACAGAGATGTGAGTGTAATTTCCATGTGTATTTTGATAAAGTTTTGCATTTTAGAAACACATTTTAATTTTCAGGTTTAATAAGATATGCTAAGTAGTGTTAGCTGCTGTATATTTTAGTGCCAACAAGTTTGTTTCTTGCATAGTTGGAATTTTCCTGAAGGGTAAAATAAATATACATGTTTTCACAAAATTATTAAAATATCAAAAATTAAAATGAAAAGGGGTTTTGATTTATGAAAATTATTTCCTGTTCACCAAGAAGAAAAGCATTTCTAATTTGTATTTGTATGTCACATGCTGGAAAACAAAATGTGGTCTCATTGAAATTGAGCATATTTACAAATATCCAAATCCTGAACAAATGATTTTTTAATGTGAGCTTTAAAGAAAAATCTAATAGTTTTAACCTTGCTACTTAAACCATCTAAAGAAATCTGAAAAAGAACTGATAACTTACACCACCATAACCATTTTATTAGAAAAAAATGTCTTACATTTCCTTTTCAACCATTCCTGATAAAAGATCAGATTTCATTTTTTTTTAGAAAAAGTGCATCTTACACTTGATTTTTGCACTCATTTGATTTTACTTTTCAGAATGACCATACTGCTGTTAGAATAATCTTTGATGTTCCAAAAATGAAAAAATCAAAGTGAAGAGCTAAATCTGTTCATTTTTCCAACATATTAATCTTGTCAAGATAATACATAAAAACCAATCCTTGAAAATTTTTCCCAGAGCCCTTTATCCTCTCTTTTATCCAAAATATGAAACCACTTAGAAGGATAGAGCAATGTGAATGATTGCAGAGAAAAAGAATTCTAAGTAATATTTTGGCTACACACATTTCAAAATGACCCTAGTGGACTAACTTTGCCTGATCAGAAATGCTGTGTTTGTATAACTACTGACATTTGTCCCCTGCACTTAGCTCATATGTATGGCAGACTGAGAATTTCTAGTGTGGCTTTTTTTTTTTTTTTAACAATTCAGCTGAGTTTCAAACCCCTGACAGTAACAAATACAAATTGCACCAGCCCCCCAAAAATTGTTGGGGCTAATTTTAATATTAATGAATTCTTTGCAACCTCAGTTCAGCGATTTCGATTAAGCTTTAATTAGTAGCCAGAGGGGAATCCAAAACAAAAATAAGGAGCTGAATTGCTAATTAAGTTAGTTTGATGAGGTAGAGTTTTAGTAAAAGACTGGTTGTTGTTAGCTGTGCGAGTTCTGACAAGCTAAAAATACTAAAGATTATCATTATTGTAACCAATGCTCTGTGTTCCCACTAGCTTTCTGCACGGAGCAGACAGTTCATTAGAGTTCAATGCTTTGGGCTGACAGTACTGGAATTAAGGCCTTGTTAATAAGAGAGGAGTGCGTGGGAGTCGGAGTCCGAGACAAGTCTATGGGACTTTAACTTTGATTGGTTATAAATTAACTAGCCATTACCATTGCACCCACCTTCACGCATCTATCTGCTAACAGGGTTTTGTGGGTTCTACCCTTCCCTTTGCTTTTTCTTCTGCTTTTGACATCCACTGCAATTTCCACAAGGACCTGACTTATTGGAACCTGATGTTACAAAGGAATTTGCCTTCTAGTCTGTGGATGGTAAAAATATTTTTCTTTATGTGCAGGTCCTGAACAACTTCCAAAATTCCATAATTTCATAATGAATTTGAGATTTAAAGCAATAGCTGGAAACCTGGACAGTCTGCTACTCGGAGATGAGTTTGTACCTTCTCCTACACCACTAATGGGACTCCTTTGAAAAAAAGATTTTGAATATTCTCAATAATATTTTGTTTTTTAAAAAATGTACTTGCATGATTATTATTTCAAATCTGAAAATTAACCTGTTGGTGTAATTGGCTATTCCTTATAAGATATGAATTCTCTCCTCGTACCCCAAGACTAATTATCCCCCTCAAAGCTTTCTGGTGCCAGGAATTCTCCCAAGCTACACAAGAAGAATGAGAACCATCTTTTGCAGGATTGTGGAGAATGTAATTTGATTTCTGCATACTCCGATGTTTTCTATAATTTGTATTTTATCCTTTTGCTTAAGGTTTCAAAGCCTACAAACCCAATAACTTAGGGATAAGAGAAGACAGAAAAATAGATGATATTGTTTCTGAGGTATTAAATATAAGCCTGACTATTGGAGCTGCATGGGCATTGCGAATCATAATCAGGTACTTTGACTTAACACTGTTTTGTTTTATAATAAGGTGGCTGCCATATGTTGGAGAAAACCTATCCGCCTGTATCTGAGGGGCTCTGCACCTCTGTAACAAATCCAAAAACTCATTCTATAATACCTTAAATCTACCCATTGTAATGTAGCTCCACAAGTGAAAATCCACATCCAACTTTGCTCATGAATGTGGCTAGAAGATTACGTGTATTATCATGAAAGGCTAAAGGCAAGCAGTGAATTAGAATGCAGTAGATCTAGCAAAAATAACTTTCAGTAAATCTTCTTTTAATGCATAGTTTACAATTTTCTTTGGCTCAGCATGAAACTGATTAAGATCCCCCTTCTAAAGGATAGTTCCCCCCACAGACACATTGTTTAATAGAGCTACAGCCCTCAGTACTTGACAAATCAGAATTTCAATGCTGCAAATGTGATGCTTGTTTAACGGCAGCAGACAGTATTAATAATTTATCTATTTGAATGTAGAATAGGTTCCAATTACAGCATTTCACATGGTGTGGCAAACACACATTCTCTTAGTGGTGAAATCTTCATTGTAGGCAAGGTGCTGGCATGGGCTAGAGGATTCCACAATCTACATGCATCGTTCAATAGATTCCTCAGTCCTCAGGAGTTCCAATTTAAATGAATGGATATTAGAAGTTGTGGTTTAATGCCATAAAGAGAAAACTTCTCTTGAAATCAATACTATTTGTTTCTCAAGAAAAACTTTTCAAGAAATTTGTAAAATTGAAAATGAGAATTAACCTCCTACATTTGATTTTTTTAAAAAATCTTACATTTTAATATAATATATACTAGAATCAGCTTAAGGCAAGTTATATGAGATACAGAATAATTAGAACATTAAAACTCATCTTTAAAATCTAACTCATAATCTATGGTTGTGTTTCTGGAATACAGAATTAATTAGTGCAGTGAGTCAGAATCAACTTGAAATATGAACAAACGAAAAAACCAAGTAAACCTGCTGTTGAAATAATTTTTGGAAAGCCAGTGAGGGCCAGGTTCTATTAACCAATTTTCTCTTGTTTCACTATGCCTAAAGTCTTTTTTTTAAATCCCAATATATTGATTTTAAAAGTCAAAAATGATATACTTTATTTCTTGACTGCGAAATATCTCCCAGAACATCTTAGAGTTTTGTTCTCTTTTATCTCTTGAGGGTGTTAAAGGGTGTTACTGAGGTGGGGTTTATTCTCTTGCCCTCCAAAATCCCTCTGGCTGCAGACAAGTGAGGCTGAACAGAGATTACACCGGAGAAGATACAGTGGGGTTTAACGCAAAGAATATTTTACATGTAGTAACAGCACAAGGGTGTGAGATCCATCTTACTGATTCTTTCACTGTGCCCTTTCAGCTCACCGGACCCTACCTTTTTAATCTCAGTCATAAACATAAAAGAAACGCACATAAAAATATTCACCCCAGCGACAAGCAAACGTGTGCCCCAGTGCAAGAGCACAGCTGGGTTGTGAGGAGGGCTGGGCTCCCTTCTGTCCCCCAGGGCAGGCAGCTGTCACTCGGCAGGACCCCATCCACTGCCACTGCACAGAGCCCTCTGAGTTTTACTACATGAGGGTGTGGGAAAGTGGATTAGTATTTATATTAACGTAAAGTGTCCTGTTAGCATCAGACTGTTTGCACATCCTCAAAAGTAGAGTGGTTCTTGAGGAAAGAAAGAAACAGAAACCCTTTAAATGACAAGTCAAATGATTAGATGAGGTTTCCTCCACAAGAACTTTCCCAGGCATAGAGAAATTAAGAGAAATAAGGATTTTCCCCCTGCTTTTCATCTAGCGGTGTAATTCTAAGAGAACTGACTGTGCTCTTTTGAATTCAGACTGCAGTCTGCTATTTTCAGAGATAACAAGCAGGCTTCAAACCTACATGAGATTTTAAAGATAACTATTATGAAAATAATAAAGCTGCTCGTTGCTTTAACTCTCCCTTAGCCTGTCCTTAAGGAAACGAGATGGCCGCAGCCTGCAAAAAGCACCCTTCCAACATAACCAACAGATTTACGAAACCACCACAGATTTTAGACTTTCAGTCAAGTGAGTGCCGTAAGAATGATGATTACAACATCCTTGAGTTAGTTATTCGGGAATTTTAAAGCACTTGTATCTTAAAGATCTATTTGGTCTGTAACTTGATAGTAATATGAACATCCTGTTAAAATTTGTATTTGCCTGTGTCAGTGCATTTTATCTGTGACCACGGGAAAGAATGGACCGACATTTCCTAAGTACTTTCTGGTGCAGCCTCCTGTCCTTGGATTTCCCAAAGGATGACCTTGTACCACCATTAAATAAATTCTTTGGGGTAGTTCATGCATCGCATCTGAGGAAATATTCACAGAAAGATCACTAACCTGCCTGGTGTCTGCAGGTGACCACACGGCACACCTGTCTCTGGGCTCTGAACTCCATAGTCACTTCTCACATGGGTCCTGTTATTTTCTGCGGTTGCAGTTGGTCCAGGCAGCTCCCCAGAGCCATGGGGTCAGGCAGGATGGAACCTGCAGGGTGAGGAGGGAAAGGGAAGGCTCAGAGGGGTGGATAAGTGGGCTTGGAAGACTTGCTTTGCAGTGGTGCCATAGAAATCAAGCTTCCAAAAGCTGATGTTGAGGGGGATTTTGGTCACACAGGATAGGAGATAAGCAAGGGAGACCCTGGGTCCGCGTCCCCATGTTGGTGTTGCTCACTGGGGTTTCTCACTCCTTGCTAAAGTGTCTGGCACACATCATGGAGTTTATAAGTGGAGAATGAATGAATGAATGAATGAATGAATGAATGAATGAGGGTCGCTCTGGCATCAAAGTCATCTGGATGAAAATGATTAACCACAGAAGGGCCCTGACTATGCTCCCGCCCTGGAGACGGCAGAGGGAAGAGCCAGCACTTGAGGGCAGCAGAAGCCATTCCCTGGGGAAGCAGCCAGGCCCTGCAGCCCCCGTGGAGAAAGGATGCCATTCCCACAGGACTGTGACTTCTGAAGCACTGGCAGATGGTGGAACAGTGAGGACAGACACCTCCCCATGCTGGGATGCTACAGGGACCTGGGGTGCGCCCTGTGTGCAGGGCTAGGGACAGGCTGTACACGTGCACCTTCCAGATGAAGGGACCAATGAAAAGCTGTCCCAGGGTTTGGTCTATTCTTCCCCAAGTGCTCTGGCCACAGTGAGGAGGCCACGGCCCCTCTGACCGCACAAGTCCCCTTCTCTACCCACCTGCACTGCCCCTCCTGACACCAGCAGGATCTCCCAGGAGGACCCTGCAAGAGGTGGGCCCTGGGCACAGGTGACAAGGGAGTGCTGCAGGGGCTGCTCTTGACTTGTCCCCTTCTGACACACTCACACCCCGCACTCAGCAGCAGCAGCCTGGGGGACAGCAAGCTCCCTCCCCCACTTTGCGGCCCTCTCTGGGAGTCAGAGATTCAGACCCTGTCTGTCGTCTCCCACAGAGTGCAGCCCACCTGGGAAAAGCCAGCAGCTGCCCTCTCCAAGGGCTCCTTCCCAGCCCCAGGCCAGGGCCTTGGCCTGATGCTCCTCGTAGGAGGCAGCAAGTTTGCTTGGGACAGCAGCCCAGGGCGTCCCTGGCTTAGCCCCCTAGCTCACCCTGGCAACAGAGCTTCTTCAGCTACTGGGTCCTTTGACTGTTTATTCTAAAAAGTGTCTGTTTCACAGAGAAGGGAGGAGGGGGGGAGGTGAGACGGTCAGTATCTTAAACGATAATTCTTGCAATGTCGTAAGGCTGTCATCTAACAGAGGCAAAGGAGAAGGGCAGGCTGGCTGTGGCTGCATGCTGGGATACGGGGAGGTGAAGGAGAAGAGGACAGCACCAGAGAAACAGGAGGGGACGTGCTCCCCAGAGCGGGAGGAGAAGCCTGCTCAGATTCCTAGTCCACAAACTCCTAGCCACGCCGCCCTTCCCCAGAGCGCTCACACTGTGGGTACAGAAGGAAATTATCTGAAAACTGGGAGTTAACCTGCACCCAGTCCTATGAGACCATGTGAACCACAGGTTGAAGGACACTAAAATCCACAGCCAGTTCTGTTGCTGCTCCTTAAACTGCATTCACTGAAAACTGAACAGAGCAATGTAGAAAATTTAAGAGACACTAATGAACTAGTTCCGGAAGAATTACACTCATTAAGCATCTTTTAGAACTGTCTTCATCATGACTAACCCAGCAGTTTGTAATTTTGTTGGAAATGAGATAAGCTTGTTGTGTTCCCTAGAAATTAGTGGTGCCTTGTTGGCGAACTTTATGCCTTCCACAATTCTGGTCACAAACCGAATTGCTAGAGAACCAAATCAAATTCCATGCTGAGGTTCAGTGTTGACCTTAAGGGGAAATTTGATTGAGTTCTCATCCAATTCGATTTGCAACAGAATCGTGGAGAGAATTGAGTTCGTGAACCGAGGATCATTCCTGAATCTGACGAAGTGAGTCTTACACACCTTTGACACAAACATGCAGTGTAAAGCATTAAAAAGCTAAGGCCCGAGGTCCGCTCATATCTGTGAAGGCTCACAACCAGGCTGTTCGTAAATTGGAAACTTACTGAAATAGTATTCAAATGAGCTAAAAGTAAATGCACTTTCTAAAAGTGGGCTTATTACAATTATTGTGTGGCTAACTGCAAACACTCTCCTGTCTGTGACAATGCTTCTGTGTGGCTTTGCAGGGCTAAGGTGGCCAGATTCATGTGCACATGGCTGGTGCCCTTTGGAGCAGCAACATGGGAAAAAAGTTGTGCTCACAAAACTTATGATCGCTTCTCCCTTGGGCGAGCTGCATGAGCTACACCTGCCCCTGGCTCCAGACTGACTGGTCTGCAGGAGGCAAAAGGGCTGCTCTTTTGTGCTGCTTTACAAAATCTCAGATCCCATTACTGAAAATTAAAGTTCAATACAATTCTTATTCAGAAAGAATCAGCTGCCAGTGGCGGGGGCGGGGGTTAATGGAACCTGGAGGGGCTGCCAGCAGGCCCCCCCGTGCCGTGAGGGGCAGAGCCCTGGATCTGGCCCAGGTCACATCTTTTTGAGGGCAGAGCACAACCTGCTCAGCCTGCTGAGAGAGCAAAGGCAGGTGACCCCCAAATAAACCCTACCAATCCCTCCCTTGTAGCCACACAGCATCATAGCTATGTCGCCAGCCACAGGCTATAACTTCACTAGAATGTGGCACGTCCCCGAGTTGGAGGAGACAGTGTTAGTAACGAGCAAAGGGTTGCCGTTCACGAATGGTCATCCCTGTCTGAATACAGACTCGTGATCCTCACATGCTGTAGGTGAATGATTCCTGTTAAAATAGCCCTTGATATTTATGAATATTGTTTTGTGCGTTTTTTAGAAATTACATTTAAGAGACTGATTGTTTTGTGTATTTTTTAGAGATTGCATTTAACAGATTGACTGGAGGGCACATTTTTTACAAAGTATTTCACAAATTCCCTGGCTGAAAGATGATGGTGTTTTAATATTTAATGCCTAGAACAATCTCCCAGAAAGAAAGAAGTTTTGGCTTTTGCGTATGGTCGCATTAAGCAGAAACCCACTCTCATTTTCTCACTTGCCTCTGAAGAAACGAATCACAAACATCCATCCCATTACAATCAGCTTTTCAGCTTTTTCTCACTAGAACAACGGCCCTTTGGTTAGCCAGAGTGAGAGGACCAGTTCTTTCCAGGAGGAAATGTCAGTCAGAGGAAAGATTGCTTAAGTAGAATTCAGTTCATAAAACTGTGTTTATTTAAGTTGGTCACAAGAGAACTGTATATCATGAGGTTAATAGAAATATAAACATGATTTTCCTGAAAGCTATCCCTAATCTAATTTTCACTCAGAAATGTAGTCAAATTACATCTTCATGTTCCAGTTCCTTCCACAGCCTGCATGTGTTTCAGGAACGGGCAGCTCACCGCCTTTAGTGACTGGAGAAGGGCTCAGTGCAGAGGAAAGACCTGCTACGTTTATCCCTCTGCTTAGACAGGACCGAGGACGGTGCGAGGTGAAATTTGATGATAACTTTATCTTCCCAGAAGTCAGATGGAGAGAGGAGTAATTATGTGGTAAGAGTCATGTTACCTAAGGAGGTTATTTCTAAATTTTAGGTTGTTATCATACATATGTGGAATTTGTCAAGGACCATCACGTGTTTGCATTTGAAATAATCATTAGGACCATAAGGATTTTGCTAGCACTGAAAATCCAAATACACGGCAAACATACACAAATGCATTTCAACATCTCACTTGATTGAATTTGTAAGGTAGTATCATTACTGAGTACCCACAAAATTTAATACAAAATGCTGATACAAAATGCACAATTCACACACTACACAAATTAAGTAAATCATAGATTGTTTTAAATGCATGTGTATGGCAAAAGTTACAAATGGTTCGGATTCGAGCTGTAAATATTTTTAGGTTTATTTTTCACTGAGGGAAAATACCGTGTAGTACGTGCAATGAAGAAGGCTGGGTGAGAGCCTTGCTCACTAACGCGTGTACACCTGCGAGCTAGGGCCCCATCTCTGCACGTTTCAGTTAGGAGGACCCTGGTTTAATGCCCCGCAATCTACTCCATGCACTCCTATAATCACATTTCTCACCACAGTTAGGGCTGTTCTGTTTTATTGATTGAATTAACAAAACAGGAAACTGCTGAGTCATTCATTATAAGTGACTCCCTTCCACTTTAAAAGAAATCTACCTTCGTGGGGACAAGACTTCCAGTTTGACATGGACTACCTTGTGAGAACCAAATGCTTTGAGTTATTCCCTGCTGTCAGGGTGCTGTTGGGGACTAGGAAATGCCCTCCCATCACCTTCTGATTTTTTTGGTTGGGCTACAAATGACATTGATGTGAGGCAGATTAACAGGAGGAATAAAAACCATTTTAATTACCTGTGCGCACAGAGTATCCTCAAAATGAGACCAGAAGAAGGATGAGAGGAAGGGAGCTGATAGAGCAGCCTGGATGCCAGGCAGGAAGGGAGCCAGGGACCCGCAGGGGATGCAGACGCCCTGCTCTGGGAGTTGCTTGGTGGCGTGGTTACACCAAGCTGAAGCCCCTCAGGTTGTAAGAGCAAGAGAAACGGGGAATATGCTGTCAGCCCCCAGCCGCCAGTCCTGAGGCTCAGTTGTGAGGTTCCAGGGTGGGACCCAGACCACAGAGTCCCTTTGGGGACACCCTTATTGGGCAGATAAAGAAATCTAGACACAACCTCAGCTTCCATCCTTCGTGTCCCAGTGTTCGTGGTTCAAGGTCATCAGAACATTGGCATAGTGTGTTGTGGGGTGGCCTTTCCCAAACACCATTAGTTTCAAAATTCTATTCTTGAGTTGGAACTTCTCCAACTACACAGCCATAGTTTTTATCTGGAGAATTTATATATACCTAGGATAGCAGAGGATTGAAATGGGTTTTTTCTTTTTTTCTTATTTTACACTGAGGCATAATTGTTTGCATTTCTGGGTAATGTGTATTTTGGGGTAACGTGATGTTCCAATCTATGTATCTATTGTATAATGCTCATATTAGGTTAATTAGCATATCTACCACCTGAAATATTTATTATTTCTTCATGGCATGCACACTCAAAATCCTCTCTTCCAGCTAATGTGAAATCCACAAGGCACTATGGTTAATGGTGGTCACCCAACCCTGCGATGGGACAGCAGCATGTATTCCTCCTCCCCAGCTGTAACTGTGTTGCCCAATGAGTTCCTTTGTGTCTGGCTGCAACCCCGCTCTCCTCAGCCCCTGGTAACCACCATTCCACTCTCAACCCGCATGAGCCCAACATTTTGAGATTCCCCAGGAGTGAGATCCGCAGTATTCATCTTTAGCCTATTTCATTCCACATAGTAATGTCCACCAGGCTCCATCGTGCTGCAAGTGAAAGGATTTCATAATGTTTTTATAGCTGAATAGCACTGCAGTGGGCATATAGATCATATTTTTAATCTAGTTACCCTTTGATGGATATTAAGTTACTTCCCTGTCTTGGTTATTGTAAAAAGAGCCGCAGGAAGGGTGAGAGAACAGATGTCTCTTGCACCTACTAGTTTCATTTCTTTTCAACGTTTACCCAGAAGCATACTTGCTAGATTGCATGGTAGTCATATATTTAACTTTTGAAGAATCTCCATACTGTTTTCTGGAATTCTTATACTCATTTATATCCCCGTTAACAGTGTATAAAAGTTCCTCTTTCTCTACATCCCAATAACCTTTGTGATTTTTGTTTTGTTTTGTTTTTAGTCTTTTTCACAATAGCCAGTCCAGCAGAGGTCAGGCAATATTTTTGAGTTTGCTTTGCATTGCTTGGAAAGTTTAGTGTGTTGAATATTTTTTATATAACTGTTACCCATTTGTATACCTTCTATTGAAAAAAATATGTTTCCAGATCTTTAGTTTTTTTTTTTTGGTTGTTTTGTTGTTGTTTGCTTTTTAATGTTTTGAGTTCCTTATAAAGTTTTTATATTAAGATTCCATCAGATGTCTAATCTGAAAATATTTTCTCCCATTTTGTAGGTGAACTCCTCTTCTTGATTATTTCTTTTGCCATGCATGTGCTCTTTAGTTTGATATAAACCCACATGTGTCTTTGCGATTTTGCTACCTGTGCTTTTAAGATATTATCTAAAAATATTCTCACTGAGACTAATAGCATGTAGCATTTCCCCTACATCTTCTTGTAGCAGTTTTGTATGTCTATGTCTTACATTTAAGTCTTTAGTTTGGATCTGAATTTTGTTTTTGCTGCTGTGTATGGGATGAAAGTAACTCTTCTTGCCTTTTTCTGAATCTTAGAGAAAAAAATTATCAACTTCTTCCACTCAGCATGATGAAAGCTGTGAGTAGCCTTTACTGTGTTGAAGTATATTCCTTTTATACTTAATTACATATGAGTTCTGAGCATGACATGATATTGAACATTATCCAATGCTTTGTTTGTACCATTGAGATGACTACATGGTTTTTGCCCTTGATTCTGTGATGTATCACATTTATTGGTTTGCAAACCTTGAACCATCCTTGCATTCCTGGAACAAATCATAGCGAATAGTCTTTAATGTGCTGCTTAATCCAGTCTCTTGATATTCTGCTGAAGACTTTTGCATTTATTTTCATCAGAGATATTGGTCTGTGGTAGGCATTTTTGGGTTTTTTGTTGTTGTTTTTTTGTTTGTACTGCCATGGTGTCTTCAGTTTTGGTGTCAGGGCAATGCCTAACCTGTTGAATGAATTTGGAGAATTCACAATCTGAATGATCCTAGAAACATATTATCATGTCTTTACTTTGTTAACTATAAGTAACCAAAAGAAAACTTAGTGGGTGTCTGAAGACTTTTTAAAGACTTTCCCCATTTTCTTATTTTTATCAAGTTTATCAAACATTTTCATTTATATATATATATATATATATATGAACATCTATTACCTTTATTTTCATCATTACAGAGAAAACAAAATACTATGTTATGAAATATCTATTATTTATAAAATTGCATATTATATTTTATATTAGAGATAATAAGGCAATATAAATACATGTAATCATTTATAGTCCAAGGTAAGGGTAAATCTTTAAGGCTAAACTGATTAAAAGATATATAAATTTGAAGCTACAATGTAACAAATTCTACCACAATATTGAAGAATATTCTGAGGAATAAAGTTTGAAATAATGAGTTTAAGTATCCATAGCATTTAAATTGCCAATTTAAAAATATATAAAATTTATCATCCTAATAGTTCTAAAATTTCACTACTATTTTCACTAGCTAATGTAACTGCTTAAAGTTTAGGTTAAAAGTGAACATTGCTTACACATTTCTGAAGTTTTTATGAA
Source organism: Hydrochoerus hydrochaeris (assembly GCA_004027455.1). Classification (NCBI taxonomy): domain Eukaryota; kingdom Metazoa; phylum Chordata; class Mammalia; order Rodentia; family Hydrochaeridae; genus Hydrochoerus; species Hydrochoerus hydrochaeris. The sequence goes on along the minus strand of PVLA01008462.1, from coordinate 52,853 downwards.
TTTACTAATTTCTGTCATATTCTAGTAGCTCTACTCTGCATTGTAAAAATTAACTCTGCCTTAGTGTGCATAGAATATTATAACTAAAAGTAGTTCACAAAATTTGGTTACATGAAAATGCAAAAACAGGTGAGTCATTGGTCTGAGAAAACGAGATGATAGTGAAGACATATGTGCTTCAATTAGTATTAATTTTATGTATTATCAACTACTTGGTATTAAATGGGTTCATCATTGTTGGCATAAATTAAATTTGTTGAGATGTTTTTGATCTAAATATTCCATCTAAATTATTAAATTATCCAACTATAACAAAATATTTTGGCAAAGGTATCTGAGACCTATATTAATTAAATAATAAATACCTGATTGTTTTAAATCTCAAATTTTAAATCTACTTCAAGACATGATTACTAAAGTTTCCAGGCTGACAGAAGCTTAGTGTCTCAATCCAAATCAGGACTTGAAAGCAGCCTGAAGCAAAGAGCCACACTCCGGGGTGCTGCGAGAACAGGGTATCCAAGCGCCCTGTGGTACAGTCTCCTTGCCACAGCTGTAGGTTCCGCTTCCATGGAGTCAAGCAAACTCAGTGCGAATTTTTTTTTTTAATCTGAATCTACATTGGCTATAGGTATAGGCTTTTGTTACAGTACATCATTCTCTAAACAGATCCTCTAGCATCTGGAGATTTTGCTTTCAGTGGGGGCTCTAGGAACCAATTTGCCACAAATGTATTCACTTATACCTCTCCATGTGTGTCTTATAGATTCCAGTATATGAAATCGTGCTGCACACAGATGTGATATACTGAGTTTTGATCCTGGGCATGCATGTCCTGCTAAACCAATCTTAGTGCTTCAGTTTATCCTTAGAAATTCATCAGGTGTGGTTTGGGTGAGTAAAAAGGGGAACATATTTGGTTTGCAGCTGCTTTTCTTTAAATTATTGGGGAACAGAAACAGGCTAAGCTTTTATTATAAAATCTATAGGGAAGGCCAATTATATTCTCCCACAATGCTGTGCAAATCAAAGCAGAATAATATACGCTTATCGGCTTTGTGTGAAACAAATATTTAAAAATACCATAGAGTAAGGCACTAATAATAAATATCTCCTACTTACCAATGGAATCTATTTTAGTTCCATTTGTATTTTCAAGTCGTACTATTTCTCAGGGTAGAGCATGCATTAGACTTACTGCTTGTGCATAAAATAACTATTCTAAAATTCTGGTTATTTTTTAAAATCTTGGTAGATGATAGGTCAAATCTTCACGCAAAGGCAAGAACCATTTTTTAGAATATAAAGATACATCTTACTGGAAATATAGTCACTGTAAGTGTAAGTGCAAATTTGCCAATATGAAATGCAGCTAGCTTCTAAGCATACCCAACAGAAGGTGAAATAGAAGTGAGCACTGTCCCGACCATGAACATCTGGACAGATAACCCGCAGTGTAGCAATGCTTTTTCTTAGAATACTTTGATCTCTCCATTTTTTTGGAAATGGCTTTCCAAGTCATCTGTGAGGCTTCCTAGTCTATAGTTCCACCATATTTTTATTTCAGAAGAATTATTTTATTTTATTCCAGAAGATTTATTTTCCAAGACTACGTGACATATGACTGCTCAAAACTAATTTGATTGACTCTAATTTCCTATCAGTAATGATATATAAACTAACCCTTTGAGAAATTCCCAGGGAGAAGTTGTAAAATTTGTTCGAACAATGGCCCACGATCGGTAAAGTCTTGGGCTGCCGAGCTGAGCAGGCCCCACGGCTCCGTAAGTATCTCCCCAGGGTGTATTAGAGGCCACAGCCGCCCGTAGCAGGAGAAATGCCGCCGCAGACGGGTCAGCCTCTTCCCGGGAGGCACGGCCTGGTCCAGATCCTGCACCACTCGCTTCCTTTTCTGTTTCCTTTTTTATGCGTCTGTGTTTGCAGTACTGGATGATTACATCCTTCATAGGGAGCTGCTGCGTGACCATGATACGGCTTCATTCTTCTCTCGTTCCCTTTCCCCTGCCTCCTCTCTCGCCTCCATCTCTTAGTCTCCTTTCCATCTGCAAAAGACCCTTGCCTGTTTCCTATTATCTCCTTTTTACTTCGCTCATTATCTATATTTTGAATTTCTTGTGCAATATTTAAGCTTCACTCAACATTTTTCTACAGATAACTTCAGTTTCTCTTTCATTATGGCAGAGTAATATTCCATTGGGCATAAATAACATGTTTTATTTATATGCTCATCTGTTGCTGAACATATAGGCTGCTCACAAGGTTTAGATATGATGCATCATTCTGCTATAAACATGAGTATGCATGTTTCCCTGTAATGTGATGTCTATCTTTAACTCTTTTGAAGGGAAATATCTGGCTAGAATGGAATCTCTCATTTTAATTTTCGATGAGTCTCCATGCTGATTTCCATGCTGCTTATACTAGTTTACATCACCACCACCAGTGGAGAACATTCCTTTCCCTCCCCCCATAGTCCGGCCGGCATTCATTATTATCTAATTTCTTCATGATTGCCATTCTTTCTGAAGTAAAATGGGAGCTCAATGTTGCCTTAACTTGCATTTCTCTAATGGTCAGGAATGCTAAGCAATTTTTCATGTATGTATTAGGCATCTCTACTTCTTAATAACTCTAATATTTCAGTGTGTTTATAGTCACACAAAGGTTTCAATAAGCCAAGTTTTCTCCATTCTTTTCCTTTTCCTGCAGTTCAGTAACATAGTTACTCTGCTCCAGGTTCATCAAGCTCTTACCAAGTATGAATTCATACGTGTGCACACAATTGGTTATAATGCTTCTTTCCAGTTACAATTTATAGCTTCAGAGTCACCTGACATAAGCCAGAAGTTACTAAGCTGTGTTTGAAGGGAACAACTACCTTTTGAAAATAGACACCACCCTCTAGGGTCCCACAGTGTCTGCAGCATGGCTTCAGATGGACCAGAGACTGTCGGGACCACCAGTGCTGGCCTGAGGATCCCCAAAACTTCACCTGCAGGTGGTCTGATTCCCTTGTGACCGTACTTTTGTTACTGAGATATTTTTGAATGGCAATTTATATTACTACAGGAAAAGGATGTATCCAAAGCAACGTAGTGTCTACAGCAGCAAGCACATTACTGTCACAAACTATTTGCTGAATGAAACAAGACAGGAGCCGAGAGATTTATGGGTATAATTTTTCTGGCTGTGACATCACCCTCCGAAGACAGAAGGTAAGAAGTGCTAACCTAGACAGTAATATGCGGGACTGAACTCTACTTCAAAGTGCAGTGAAAAAGAGCTAGAAACTTGAGTGTAGTTTTTGGAAAACAACACTTAAAAGAGATTTAAATTATTCTAAGAGATAATTAAAATGACTATCATGAAATTACCTTTGTTCCCAATATTTATAATCAGAGAAATGAATCTTAGAAAATTTGTAAAGGTTTAAAAACTCTTTTCCATTCTAAAGTTTTATATGTTTTGTCTCTATTCCAAAATCAAAGGAAAAAGGTACTATTTCTTTCAAATTAATCATTAAATTTTTTTGTTTTTTGCTATTTTTTTTTTTACTTTTACATAAACTTCTATCTTGCCAATGAATCATTTTGGATCTAAATCCTGTGGACACATACAGAATTATTTTATAAATACTAATAAAATTAAAGAAAAATAGGATTAAAAAGACATAATTTGGTGAAAAATACATTACAAAAGATCAAGGGGAAATTCAGAGATACATTGTATGAATATGCTGTTATAGGCAATATTAAAATACACTATTAAGATAGGCAATTGAATCATTGAAATATACATCTTATTTCCCTGAGAAAATGCCAAAAATGACTGACCTGAACTGTTTTTGTTTATTTTATTCATTTATTTATTTATTTATTTTGCAAATCTGAGTGAACTGCTTTGGAACGCGATGCCATGTTTTGTAGGAAAATGGCCCTGATCAGTTCGCGAAGCATGTCAATCTTGCCTTGGAAATTGTTCCAGTAATGGATTCATTGCAGACCTCAGGACCCGTGTGGATAATGTAGGGTCCACGTATTACCTGTGGGACCGATGAATGGCTTATTCACTTCTCGTGTGCTGTAGGCAAAAGGTTTTGAAGGCACTTCCATCTCGAGAGCACCCGGGTGTACCATCTGGAAAGCAGCAGAATGCTCATGGATAAAACAGGCCTCTATCCTCACAGGTGTGAGAAGTCTGAGCGATGGCATGAGAATCCACTGCCTTTGAACTTGGCAGCAGAGATTACGGTATGAGTGAGTGTTAACAGCAGAGCGGGGAGAGACACTAAACTTTTATTAACTAAGCACAATGAAAAGGTGGTAGTTGATACTTTGTTACAAGTGCTTTGCAACAATGCTTGTTGAAGATTGGAAGTTAGTCATTTTTTACTAGGTTTCAAAACCCACGAATTGCTAAAACAAGGTTATTGTTAGCTGAAAATTCCACATCTTTCATATTGGAGCAAATATCTTAGAATACACTAAGAGATATTTTTAATACTGACAAAAAAATTCCCTTCCTAAGACAACTATTCTCATCAATTACCTATGTCCTATTTTACACAAAATATATGTTCTTTCTTGAAATTATATTTCCTTCTTGAAAGAATACATTTCTCAGCAACGTCTACAGCTCAGCAAGCGTCCCCGTGTCCCACACGGGCTTTACACACCTCGCTCCCCCCTTGCCTTCCTGTCTCATTGTTCTCCGAAGACACTGACCACACGACGCTTTCGAATGGTCAACATCTACAGGGTTGAGATCTGCCAAGTAGCAAATCAGCCCTTATAATTAAAGCTGACAAGCTGACAAGAAAAATGAGTGTAAACTCGCACATATATACAAATTTTTATGTCACATTGCCGTCTGTGCACTTGTTCGGCTCTCGTCAATAGCCGAGGGCTGGTTTCCTGCTCCAGAAGCCTGTCGCAGTCCAGGGTCTCAGACAGCTCCCCTCCGCCCTAGTGAGTCTGCTGATTAATTTTGGGGACTATTCTTAATTAACACCCCAAAGGAGGTCTGGGTCATCTAGCCTATAGTCCATGAGAAGCAACCGACTCTGAAAAACGATGACCCAGAGAGACAGGCGCACTCTGCCCAAATGATGTTTTAAGAGCATCGAGTCATTCTGGAGTCCAGACCGTGTCGGGCGATGCCTAGGGAAGATGCAGGCCTTTAATCAAGGCAAAAATAGAGATTTGAAGGAGTCTCGTTTAATTGACTTTTTGACAAGGATCAGAGTGATGAATGCTCCCTGACAGATGAAACATGGCACCCCAATGCTGTCATGGATGTCACTAGCCTTGATTAGTCACTGGTCCTATTTCTACCGCCAGGCAGAAGAGTTGACAGATGAGAGAAAAGAGGAAAGTAATTAGAACAGTCGCGTAAAGTAGAAAAGTATCTAACTCTGCCACATCTGTGACATCCACACATGGGATGGAGAAATGAAGAGCTCGTGTCCATTTCAGAGGGTCAGAGAGTCTAACGCCAGGGCTCCTCCCCAGGAGAGGGCTCACCCCATCCCTAGAGCGGCCTCTGGCCTTAGCACATCTACAAATGATGCTTGAGCCCATGGAGTTAAACAGCCTCTTCTGACTCTGCATCACCTTTTAAAACCAACTGTTGCAACCTTCAGAGGCGCTAGGACCCACAGTTCCAGAAAAAAGTGATCTTGACTTTTTAGGGAAAATGGCAGAACATCAAACCAACCTAGGCACCTCGGCGGCCCCAGCCTCCTCTCTGTGCTTTCCACAGGGAGCCGCTGTACGTGACTGGGCAGGCTTCGCTCAGCGTGATTCCCGAGTGTCTGCAAAGCTGACTCAGCTCAGTGCAGGGTGGCGCTCCACCCGCCCGCACCCAGCACCCAACAGCTCTGCACTCAGAAAAGCATATGCCAGCCTGTCTGTTCTTCTCCAGAGGAGGAAGCAAGTCCTCGTGTTGCTACTCTGTTCCATTTTTATCCTTCCTAGCAAAATGCTGGAGTTGTTTCTCCCTCGTTATTTCTGTGTTTAAAACCTCTAACCTGCAAAAGCATGGTAAGTAGTCTATTTTTAACACTTTGCTGTTATGAAATATGCATGTGTTTTATTGCATTTCTTAATCTCAGACAAGAATGAACAGCCACAACATACTGTAACATTTATGCATGCCATCCCTTCAAAGTGGCATTTTTATATAAAAGCAAAGTAATTATATATCAAGTTATTCTTCATCTAGAAATCTGAATGCCTATCACAAATTCAGTCAGTCAGTCAGTCAGTCAGGGAACACATGTTATTCAGTGCTTGCTGTGGATCAAATGGTTGGAAACTTTTGAGCCTACCAAGCGAATCTTGTAGCTCAAGAAGCAAATTCCCCCACCCGGTGCGCACACACGCTTTGCAGTTTGACATTGTGCTTCACCTCATAAAACGGTGGGATGTGTTCTCTGCTGGTTAAAGATGGGCTTGAGTGCTTGACTTACGTTTGCCACTGGACAGTTAGAAAATGTGAGGCAAAGAAGACGCAAACGGAGCAGGTTCACATCGGTGCTTGGAGAAGGAAAGGCAGGAACAGCAAAGCATGGTGAGGACAGAAGAGAAGATAAAGCCAAAGGCAGACTGTGCTGGGAAGCGAAGGGCAGACTCAGCTGTCAGCCACCCGCCTGTGCTTACGAGTAAGTCTGACACGAAAAAATATCTGGTACAAATATTTTCATGGTAGGATCACTGTGATTACTTTACATACATTTGAGTGATTAGTAATCAGCTGTTGTCAATGAGCATACCAGAACACGAAACCAAGTGACAAACACCTCCCAAGTTGCTACCACAAGTTATATGGAAAATGCTTCTTGCTAACGATATTGCTGTATTAATTACATAACATATTCAGGAAACCTATCACATTATTACACCTACTGGTTCAAACCACAATTGTGTCAGTAAAATTTATGTTGCAAGGCAAGTAAGTCCTTTCTTCTTTTTATTTTATGAAAAAATGAAACAAATTTTCAGAAGCGAATAATAAGAAAATAACAAGTTATTACAAGCATCCTTACCTTCAGAGTAGATACTGTACAGCAAAGGAAACAAATTTATTTCTCATCTCACCAAATGGTTATTTTCGACATACTGAGAATTTTAAGTAATGTGATGCTTTTGAAGATATTGAATTATATTGCGCTTTTAGTGTATAAGTTCTAGTAGTGTTTTTTTAAATATCAGAGAGATCATTAAAATGATGAATAGGAAGATAAGTCAGTCATTGGGCATTGTGACATGTCTCTATGTTCCCAGCTAGTTGGGTGGCTGAGGCAGGAGACGCTTAAACTCAGGCCAGCTGAGGAAGCAAAGGACGACATTGTCTCAAAAAGTAAAAACAATGCCAATAATAGAATAGTCTATTGAAAAAAAGAAATTTAGTCCCATCATGATGCATATGCAAAACTGTCATGTAGACTACAGGTCTCCACAGCAACAGTCAGACCATGCAACTTCTAAAAGCTGGAATAGGAGACCATCTCTAAAACTGGAATTAAAAATGCTTGCTTACAACAGAATATAAAAAGCAATAACCACACATGAAATGATTTAAAAATTTGTACTATATTAAAATTACAACTATTTTCATCAAAGATACCATAAGTGGAATAAAAAAGGAAACCACAGAATGGAACAAGATATTGCAACATATATAGCAGCAAAGGAGTCACATCCAGAATATTTATAAAGTTCTACCATAATACTTAGGGAAAAAGACTAAAGACTCAGTAGAAAGTGAAAAGAAACTTAAAGAGACAGGTTCCAAGACAAGGCTTCTCAGCAGCCGATGGTAGCTACAGTGAGAACACGCAAACTAGACCACAGTGAGATGCCCCTGGTGACCTCCTAACTGCTGAAATAACAGACACTAAATGCTGAAATAAGAAGCTTCCAGTTTCATCTCCAATGCATAAGAAACATAGAATTCAGTACCCCTTATACTCACAGCAGGGAAACGTGGGTGAAACTCAAAGTCAACAGCCCTCTGAAACTGCACTGGTGAAACTCAGCGTCAACAGCCTTCAGAAACTGCACTGGTGAAACTCAGCGTCAACAGCCCTCAGAAACTGCACTGGCTCCTGCAGAAACACAGCGCTAGGTAACATCAAGATCCCCGGAGTAGTTGTTCTGGCTATGCTGGATGGTGAAGTCACAAGTGACCCTCGGAGGGGCATCAGAGTTCCTCTGGAGACCCCCTCAGGTCTCACAGGGATTCGTACATGTCCCCCAGCTGCTCTGGTAGGGGAGGGAGAGCGGTCTGTGAAATGCTTTGAGGCTCTCCCGTTTGATAGAGGTCACAAGCCCTAGAGAGGAAGGCTTTCTCTAGAACTCCACTGCCCTCTAGCTCCGTGCTCTGCTGGAAAAGCCATTCTAAGATATAGGGAATGGACTGGGGTCTCTCAACCTAAAGAAGGTGCAGAAATAAGTCTAAAAATTGCACTTTTAAAGCAATGGGAGATTATACTTCTCCCCAACACGCGTCAGCATACCAATGAGCCTCCACTAGCACAGCCACAGTGAGATTTGGAGATTTGGAATTTCTCTGAGAAACAGTATGAAGGCAATTTCAAAACCAAAGAAAGGAAGATAAAATAAACTCTAAATGAACCTGCTTGCTCTATGGATAGCTACCACAAAAACATTAACTATATTTATTTCATACCTGGTCTAAGATAATCCCTAATGTTGAAGTCTATTTAACTTAATGCACTATTATTTGATATAGGGACAGATTTTGATAAAAAAAAATTACAGAAGGCAAAATAAACATGCAATCTGCAGAAACAAAGAGACTAACAGACCAGAGTTAGATATGACATAGATCTTGGTATTATCAAATGAGTATTATATATATGATTAATATTATTAAAGAATGTAATGGATAAAGTAGACAGCATGAAAGATCAGATGGGTAATATCATCAGAGGTAAAATTATATCAAAGAAAGAAAACAAACTGTAAGACTGATGCCACCAAAAGTGACAGGTAAAGAACATTCAAAAATCCTTTCCATCACAAGTCAAGCGCACTAGCAAAAACAGTTGAAAATGTCCAGAATTCTTTAGAATAACCAGCGCAAGCCACAAGCCACAGAGTGTTTATTAAGGAAACTGAGTAGCACTCAGAAGGAACAATGGATTTTGTAGAATTTAAAGTGTGTCATTACTAACCTCCAGCTTCATCGTGGCCACAAAGCCAACAACTGGAGTGATGAGCCCTGGAAGCCCCTGGGGTGGAAGGAAGGAGACAGAGACCCTTCAAGTCCCCTCACCCTGAGAAAGCTGTCACACAGCAGAGCTGATGACTCCATGAAGGCTGCACTCAGAGGGGTCTACATTTGACAACTGGACCAACACACATCGTTTCTGCCCTGGAGATAGTTGTTCAAAATAAGCAAGACTTTGTTTTAGGTTATGGAACCTTGAAGAGATGATAATAAGCCAACCTTCTGAAGCTGTCTCTGTCTCTGTCTCTGTCTCTATCTGTCTGTCTGTGTCTCTCTCTCTCTGTCTCACACACACACACACACACACACACACACCACACACACAACATGTTACCCTCTCGACACATTCAGAAAACTTTGAAGATGCACTTGTATCTGACCTATAGTTAACCTTGAGGTCATGTGCAGGCACAAATTGAAATCTCAGATTTACTAGCTTCTTGAATGAGTGTCTCAGCACACTTATTGACACACACACACACACACACAGAGACAGAGAGACAGAGACAGACAGAGTTTTCACACACTGTGTTATTTAAAATGTCCAGTGTCAACAAAATGAAAAATCACAAACCATGAAAAAGAAACAAGTACATACAGCACACACAGAGAGAAAACAGTGGTCATTGACCAAATGAAAATTATAAAATTTGCAAAGAGAGCTGAAATTTATTTATTTATTCTTGAGAGCTGAAACTTAAAAACAGAAACAAAAACAAAACAAAACCTCACAAGTCAAGCTCAGCTCCAGATTTGCGAACAGAGAAGAGGGAAAATTCAGTGCAAGAAAAATGAACAACACCCCAGAGAAGTGTGACGAGTCCCACAGTGATATACACAGCAACAACTCAGCAAGATAAACTGCAGATTTCTCTTCATAAACTATGAATGTCAGAAATGTGGAAAGAAGAGTTTCAACCAAAACTACTACAGCCATGTGACTGTCTTTACCAATAAGAATAAACAAAAAATATCTCCTAAGGAAACAAAAAATTGAGATAATTTGTCAATAGAAAATATACAGAGGTGAACTATTAAAGGGAGAATTTCTGTAGGCAGAAGTGAAAATATATTTTAATCCATTAGAAATAAAGAATTCTGATAAAGTTAACTATAGAGATACATATTAAAACCCCATAAGTGTATTTTTATTTTGAATTTTTTTCCTATCAGTCTGAAAGACAATTGTGTAAAGCAATAATTATGAAAATGTCTTAATGGCATATCACATTTAAATGTATAATTAGTATTCATTACAAAACAAATTAGTGGGCAGTAATAGACCTGTTTAAACCAAAGTTTTAGAATGCTATCAAGACTATGTTTTTATTAATCTGAACCAAATTTTTATCTGTTCACATGTTAATTATAATCCTCAGGATAAACATGAAACTAAACTAGTATCTCAATAAGAAAGAAGAAAATTAACTTAAAATGCTACTCATGAATACAAATTGCTAATACAAAAGAAAGTAGTAGTGAAGAAAAAAAGCAAAAATTAAAAGAAATAAAAACAAGTAACAAAATGGTAGACATAAAATCCTATCTGCTAATAACCCCATTCAATATAAATGGAATAAATATTCTCAAAAAGCAGAGTTTAGCAAACAGGAAGGCATAAAACCATAATTAAAATTCCATATTGTCTAAAAGGACATACTTTAGTTTTGAAAGTATACAAAGCAAGCAGTAGCAAGCAGTAATCAAAAGAGCTAGTTTTCAGAATTTTTATTATGTTTCAGTGATGAACTTTTCCAATGCTTTTCCTGAATCAGTGAATATCATTGACTTATTCTTCTTACTGTGAATTATATTGACTGAGTGGTTTCTCATTTTGGGCCATGTTCCATTCAATCATGTTATATGATTCTTTCTATGTATTGCTGAATTCTCTCTGCTAATGACTTGCAGAGGAATTTAGCATGTATGTTAAGGAGGGATCTTGATTTGAACTTTTATTTCTTTGCCTAGTTTTAGAAGCCGGGAACTAGCTTCATAAAATGAGCTGGAAAGCATTCTCTGCTTTTGTATTTTCTGGAAGAGATTTTGTAACATCCGTGTTAATTCTTAAAGTACATGACAGTTTCACAATGTAACAGTCTGGCAGTGGAGATTTCCTTTGGAGGGGGGGGAGTTTTCCTATTATGAATTTTATGTTCTGTCTAGTTTAAAATGACTCACTGGAGAAGAAATATCCAAAACTAAACAGCAAACACTCAGGAGGCTGAGGCAGGAGGATCACTGTGAGTTACAGATCCAGGGAGCGTAAAGGACTGAAATCAGCAGGACCACCAAAACAGTACCTGCGCACATCAAATCCAAACTTCACTGTGTTTTTGGACGTCATTCTCTTTGGTTTTCTTTCTTCCCCTTTCATCCCCTGCTTACTTCTCTTTAGTGATCACTTTTGAAAGTGTGCAAATGCCCCGGAGCCCAGAGCCCCCTCCCAGCCATCCCAGCCCACTGAGAGCCTGCAAAGCAGTCTGCACCTCCCTCCCTCATTTCTTCTTGGTTCTCTGGGCAGAACTGCTACCTCTCTCTTGTGTCCTTTTCTCACATGTTTTCTACGTTTTCTACTAAAGATCTTAGCATATGAATCACTTTTTTAAAAATTCTAGGCTAGATAACATCAACATTCCTGCCATGTCTCCCTGATCGTGAATCGGGCACTTGTTAAATCTCTGCAGAATTTCATTTCTGGCCTTGCAGTGAGGGTGATAGTTTCCCCTCACTGGGAGCAAGAAACTGATCCAAATTATCCTTTAGGAAAGTGGGCATTGGGATGAAATCACCCTAGGTCTGCTGCACGGTGAGCCTCACAGGTGCTCCTCAGGGCCTCTCCTCTTTGTTATTCTACAGACTCATCCATTCACTGTGAAACTGGGAACTCAAGTCCTTCACACTGAGCGACACCCCCAGCCCTTTTAAGTTTGAAACAAGGTCCAGTGGCCTAGAGGGACTCACACTTCAAATCCTCGTGACACAGAATGCTGGGTGGGACTGAACGGCTGGAAGAAGCCAGAGTCTCTTATTTCCCTTTCTGCACTTTGAAGGGGTGGAGGGTGGAGATGTGTTTCCTTCCCCCAGCTGGTAGGGCTGTGTGGAGCTGGGGTTGACCCTCTCCCTTCCCCTGGGTAGTGAGGCGCTGGTGAAACGGTTTCTCCTGAGGACAGGACCTGCAAGAACAGAATGTTCCGGCATATTCAAGAACAGTTCCTTTGCTCTTCCCCAGCATAACCCCAAGGGAAGTTTTCTCTGCTGTTGACTGCAAGGACCTGCCAGACCTCTAGAGTGCATGACCCAAAAGGAATTAGGGCGCCCAGTGGCCGGTCCTCTTCGGCTGCTTCTACCTCAGGCGTCCACTCTGAGCCTCCCGAGACCTTGCCTGCTGTACGGGGGTTTACATGCTGGCCCTGTCCCCACAGGTACCTTGCCCACAGGTGAGCACTGTAATGCTCTCATAACTGGGGCTGTCTGTGTCCACTTCGTGACTCTGATTTGGGGACAGTAGTTTGCACTATGATGTTACCGGGATCCCACAATGGGATTTTTATTTCTCTAGTATATAATTTTGAGACTCATGTTGTTTTCAGAAGAGGAATTAAGAACACATTTCCCAATAACAGCATCACTGGATAACTTTTGCCATCTCTCTGTCAGAAATATTTTTCCCTTTAACTTTGCCAGTTTCATGAGGGAAACAATAAACCAATTTTTACTTTAATTTGCATCCAATGGCATCCTCCGATCTAGGGCAAAATTAAATTTGGCCTTCAAAGTGCCTGTTCATGTCCTAGCTCATTTGAAATTAGATTATCTGTGCTACTTTCTTAGTTTTTAAGAATGTTCCTTTTCTTTTGTCTGTTGTAGAAATATATTAATATGTATCTTCTTTCTATCTTGCTTATGATAAGTTTGCATATGTGTCTATTATCTGTATACAGACACTTGTATGTATGTTTGCATTGTGCAGTTATATGTGCATGATGAACAGAATGTGTATTACGTATGTGTCATGTCAGGTCGTTACAGCGTCTGTTTTGTGTGGTGAGGTAGCTCCCTGCTTTAGCTAAGAAGCTCTCCCTCACTGCTTGTTCCCTGCTCAATCTGGTCTACTGAATTGCACTCCTAGCTTGACTTCATGTTGAAGGTGCTGGCATCTAGTCCTCGATTCACCAACATACCAGACTGAGCTGACTCTGACACCTTTTATTTGGTGCTGGATCCCGGTCACCTCACACTGATACTTTTCCTGGTTTGAGTTTCCCTGGGAACCCTGTATGAATTGTTGTAATTGTCACAGGGATGTATATACTATGATATATAATAATGGCAAGCCTAAGGCACTGTGTTCTGACTCATTCCCAGCACGTGTGATGCAGGACACCTTCCAACCCCATCCGTTGATGCTCGCCCGCATACACCTTGCTCCCCAAGCCCTGATGGCATAGCTGCTCCTGCAGTCACCAGACAGGTACACCCTCGGGAGCCCCACCCTGGTGGGCCCCTCTCTGGGACCCTCTCGGAACCCTCTGTCAAGTCTTTGCCCCTATTCTGTCTTCTCAGTGCCTGTCCTATTGAATGTCACAAATTGACCCATATGTGTCACCTGTTAAAATGGCCTGTGATGTAAATATTTATTATGCACATGTTTTTTGTCTGTCTCTGCCTGATAGAATGCCAGTCACTCAATGAAAGAGTGCTCAGTGTGGGAAATCCCAAGCACTCAGGGCAAGGCCAGAACCCTAAGATCTGTTGAAAACTTGTCTTTTCAGGTCTTACTTTGTTGATTTCAGATGCATTTGTAATTTCTTTATATGCTTGTGCAGGTTTTGTGAAGCTATTGCTTACAATTTTTAAATCTTAGTAATTGACAATACCTTTGTCCCCAAATCCCATTTGTAGGACTTTGTTGCTAAAATATACTTTTGTATTTTTATCTCATATTTACACACAAGGCCAAATTTTCATTACTTGGCCTTTCTTAAAATACTTTAACAAAAAGATTTATGTTTTCTTATATTATGTTACTAATTATTTTATTTTATTGCTTAATGCATTCACTGGAAAGATTCCCTTGTTGACAAACATACAATGGTTGGATTTGTATACACGCTTCATGAGTGTAAGGAGTAGTATGGGTTTAATCATAATCAGTATATTAACTGAGCACCCTAATTCTTCTTCCCACACGATTTCAGCTTGCCCATCTGTCCAGTACTGCACGCGATATCCTGACGTTCCCTCAGTGCTGCTCTCCCTGTGTTTTCTTTGTGTTTACTTTTTGTCATTACCCTTGTTTGTGACATGCTTTTGCAGCATGCCAGCTTGACATGCCTGTGTCTCTTCTCCACTAAAATACAAGATCCACTCAGGGGACTCATCTCCATCCTCATTCCAGGACTGCTCTGAACACACAGAAGGGGCTCTAGGTATCTGTGGAACGGAGACTGGCAGTGTGGGGCTGCCAGGTGTGAGGCGGGGGCTGCGCCCTGGGGTTCAGGAAGCAGCTGGCTGGTGTCACTCCATGACACTCTTGGGGTGTTTCACTTTGCATTCACCTTGTTTGATCTCGATAGTGCCCTTCTGTCCCCTTTTCCGACTTCATCTGCTTACTGCCTACCTGTCTGCCTTTGCCTTCAGCAGGAAAATTCTTTATTTTTGAGCATGTGTCTAACAGAGAACACATCGCTGGACTTCTTAAAACAAATTCTGGAAGCCTTTGTTTCCTTCTTTCCCACATGATTGTCCTTGAATTTGCTTGTTTGATCCGATTTCTGCTCATTCAACTTCCCCCTGGTTTATTAGAAATTCCATTTACCTGTCCACGCTGGTCATTGATTGCCATGTTTCTTCCCCAGCACTCAGTTCCTCTATATGAATACCCAACATGAAGGGCTCACTTCCAAAGACCCGCCCACTCATCACCAGAAATGCCAGCTTCCTCTGTCCTCACCCTTCTCCTTATCACGAGGATTCTGAAGATTATTTCCCCAAAAGTGAGACATTTAGTTCCTTTCCCTTCCCCTTCTCTGTTCCCAATTCTTTCATTTGCTCAAAGGCCTTAGCAGTTTCTTCTGTGCTGTGATAATGTTACTTAAAGGGTATCTGATGTATTGTAAGAGTTCTTATTAAGAACTAATTTTGTTAAATCCCTGATCAGCATGTTCTTATCTATTGAGACACATTGTTTGACTGTGTCTCTGTCTTGGGCCATTCAGAGTCTAATTAGTGTTCTTTCTTGGGATTTTCATCAGCTGTGAGGTGAAAGAACTACTCCCTGAGTTCTGTTATGTTCTCCCTTATTTTTTTTCTCCTTCAGGTATCAGCCATTTTAAAATCCTTCAGTCCCTTCATTTGTATGCTGATGTCCACTTGTGCCTTCTAGCTTTGTGTAAAGTCCAAAATAAACACATCCCATGACTAATATGCTACAATGTTTTGCTGGTTGCTTTGCTCTCTCAGTACGTTTTGCAGACCATTAATCCCAGGGAAGAATGACCCACGCTTGCCTACATTCCATGCTGTTGTTTGTAGCAAGGGAATCACATTCTTTAATCCCTAAAAATTCTCCTTTGTGCTAAATTTGAATTTGCTTAAAATGCTTACTAATTTTTTTTTTAAATTGCAAGTGCTCTATGTCAACTCTGAGTGATTTTCCTCTCTCTGAAAGCTGTGGTCTCTTACATGGGTTGGCATGGTCAAGTTGAGTCGTGCTTTGTTCTTGGGGCTCATGTCAGGTGACTGGGATTCCTGGCTGCCTCAGCCCCCAGGAGCAGGAAGGCTAAGGGTCTCCCAGGTGGGGGCACTGCTGTCTGAGGCGCCTTGGAGGGAACCCCCTGCTCCCATGTTCCTCCATCTTTCCCAGGCTCAGGGCTGTGAGGAATTAAGCAGGGTAGGATTATTCGTGCGTAGGTTCTCTGAGCCAGAAGCATCCAGAGATGCTGATCGTCCTTCTCGTCCCACCCTTCCCTGCATCTGATGCCATCTGTTACCCGGCCAGTGTGCCAGTTCCAACACCATAGGGTGTTTGCACCTGTGCATTCCGGGCGGGAAGAGCCGAAGTCCACACCTGCATCCAGTGCAGGAAGCCACAGCTGCATTTGGGCTGGAAGAAACAGAGATTCAATTCAAGGAGCAAATGCCAAGCACAGCACAGTTCCAGAACTGCTCAAATGCAAAACCTGAAAAACTTAGGATAAGTCTTAATAGACAAGCCAAAGCACATTAGTAACTAACCAAGAGAAGTGGGTGCTTGAGGGAAGTTACAGTTTTAAAATCTCATAGATCGGAGCAGTGATGAGAAAAACAAATGTATTTTGCTCTTCAAAGTTGAAACTTTATGAAATCAAACACTGTTACTCACCACCTTGTGAGGGGTGGCGGAGGAGAAGGAGAAGAAGAAATAGAAGCAGAAAAGAGAAGGATGAGGAGAAGGAGAAATGGAGGGGACGGAAAGAGGAAGAGGAGGAGGGAAAGACTGAGGCAGTGACAAAAACACTTGAGAAGAGAGGAAAGAAGGAGAGAGAAAGTGAGGAAGGGAGAGGGCGAAGGGAGGGAGATGATGGATGGATGGATGGATGGATGGATGGATGGATGGATGGATGGGAAGATGGGCAGACAGACAGATAAGAACGACACACAGAGACCAAAGACTTCGCGTTCCTCTGAAGGCCATAGTTGACCCATATGACTTCTCCAAGGTGAGCCATCATTTCATTTCCTCAGCTGTCTTCCTGCTAGAGAACCACCACCACCTTTCCGTTATCTTTGTCTCTGAGTAACTTCAAGTTAAGTGAGGAGACCCAGGAGTCATCTGGGGTGTCCCATCCCCATGCCACCCCATGCACCCAGTGTAGGAACAGCTCCCCCGCTCTCTACTGCTCTCTCTCTCTCTCTCTCTCTCTCTCTCAGTGGTTCACTTAGATCTGATGGATTCCATCTTGGCCAACTGTCCTGCTGTGGATGGAGCTTCTCTGCCACAAGGCTGGACCAGCTTCTCCTTGGCTGCTAAGGACAGTCTCTTGCAGTGGGAAAGTCTGGCGGGCTTTCATATCCGGCACAAATATTCCTACAAATATTCCGGAGCTCGCTTTCCGTCCACATGCTACTTCTCCCACCACCTCGTCATCTATCCACCACTGTTACTCAGTCCAAATCCCGCCCTGTCCAACCACTCTATTTCCCACACTGTATTTATAATTCCATGCCTGAGCCCTCTTCTCATGATGTAGGATAAACCAGCTGATGCTCTGCCTTGATGTTTGCAATGCTACCTCGTGTTTACAAAAAATGTAGTTGTAACACCTTCCTTTCTTCCTGGTGTTTCCAGCCACCTAGGTCTCAGGCTAGATTTTTTTCCCTTCCTGTGTAGAGAGCCACAGGAAAGTCTTGTGGACCTACAAGTGCCCCTGGGAAGAAAGAAAGTGCAGACAAGGATGGGTACAATGGGCACACGAGCAACTGCCTGTGCGCACACACCACACACGTGAGGACCGGCTGCTGCCGGACCTGCCAGACCTTCTGGTGAATAAACCATGGGAATTCCCAGTGCTTGGGAGGCACCAGGGTGATCACAGCTGTCTGGAATCCCATGGTCCTGGCTCACCAGGGACTCTGACAAGCTGAAAGCTGTCACTCCCAAGGAGACTGGTCACTCTGAAGAGTGTCCACCCTGGATGTCCTGTCAGGATCTGGCCGCAGCCACATCATGGGCTCTGCAGCCCAAGTTGCAGACATGAAGAATGCTGTCAAGTGAGTCCAACCTCATCCCAGCTGGTGGAGACCATTCCCTGCAGAACTTTCACAGGGGAGGCTTCACAGAACTTGTTGATCTGAGAACAAAACATCTAAATTGATCTGAACCAGAAGAGCATGTTCTAAGCAAAGAGCATGTCGCAGTTTCAAAGCACTTTTCCGCTAACCAATAGCAACCTTCTCACTGAAGTTATTACTCGAGCAGAATAAATTTTACTTTCGCTGTGTCTTCACACTGTGGCTAGTTTCAAAACTGAAGAGCCATCAATAATGTGTGCACAGAAGGAAAAGAGTTAGATTCCTTTAATTTGCTGCATGTAAAGAAAATGATTTACCAGCTAAAAAAAATCTCATACAATAAAGTATGTTAATTTCATTTTGGGGAAAATAGTTTAGTAAAATCCTCTTAAATCCTATAAAAACCTTTATAAAGCCCTGTATCTACAAACTGTTCAGAATCATGACCTGAAGCTTGCCTGATAGCAGACTTTTCATACATTTTAAGTGACATCATCTTCTACAGTTTCTTGCCTCATAATCTTTCATTATTTTTGTAACTATGCTGAGTGTTTATAGTTTATTCTCATCTGATTTGTAATACAGTTAACATGCCTTAAATAAAGGAAGACTTGAAAAGTCAAACAGAACATTTTGATACTTAAAGTAGAGATTAAAGAGATGCATGGTAACGTGACAAGGTGATAATTTCCAGTGCAGATTTGATCAAAAGAACATCGTCCGCACGTCTCCTACTTGGCACAGATTTAGCCATTTCTCATATACCAATTACACGAACATTTTTCCTAGGCAATAGTCATTGTTAAGTGTGATCACAGCACAAGACGTTAGGTTATTTAATAATTTAACACAGCTTTCCTGATGTTGGCCACGGCCTTTCCTCGTGCTTATTAAATGCTGACGGCTCTGCATGGCAGCTCACCAGCTCGGAGCTAAGCTGAATGGCGATTGCTCTCCTGTGTCAGGGCTGCAGCCAGCAGACGCTGCTATTGTAGCAGACTCCTTTAGAGGTGGGGGGTGTGCTCTCAAGACCCCCAGGGGATCCAGAGGTGGC
Organism: Hydrochoerus hydrochaeris; assembly: GCA_004027455.1. Taxonomy (NCBI): domain Eukaryota; kingdom Metazoa; phylum Chordata; class Mammalia; order Rodentia; family Hydrochaeridae; genus Hydrochoerus; species Hydrochoerus hydrochaeris. The sequence goes on along the minus strand of PVLA01008462.1, from coordinate 33,748 downwards.
GGATAGAACCTGCCGTGGTTTACACTTTTTATCCTCCTCAAAGTTCATGTGTTGGAAGCTTGGCCTCCTGGGTGGCTGTGACCTTCATGTCAACTGGGCAAGTGACCGCCGAAGACCCTGTGGGGCCGGGCCCTCTATGACCTCCTGTTTGGAGCTGCAATGGTCCCATGCATTGCCCCCATGGCCTTCACCATGAGATGACACAGTGGGTAAGAGTGGCCACCATCCTATCTAGACTTTTAGCCTCCAAAATTGTGAGCTAAGGAAATTTCTTTTCTCACAGAACTATCCAGTCTCAAGCATTTTGTTGCAGAAACAAAAAGCTGACTAATACAGTCCTTAACACCACATAGGCTACATTTTCCTATGTAGAATGCACCAGTTTAATTGATAAATAGTGCACAATAAAATGAATAAGAATAACTAGCAGTAAAATAGAGTAATTATAAAATATACTTTTAAATGTCATTTAAGGTTGGTAATAAGTCATTTCTGTAATTTTGCACTTAGTATTTTTGTACCATAGTTGATTATGCATAACTGAAATACAGGAAAGTAAAACTGTAGCTAAAAGTAAACACTGCGGGATGATATTAAAGTGAATGTATCCACATCAGCTATTGCAGGGGGTGGTCCACACCATCAATGTAGCCAGTACCATTGTAAAAAGTGTCTTGGCTACTTTTCTCGTTGCTGAGACAAAATACCCAACACCCAAGTTAAGAAAGGAAAGGCTGATTTGGTTCACAGTTTGCAGAAGTTTCAGTCCATAGTCAGCTGGCTCCAAGGCAGGATGATGCGGCACACTTACATCGCAGAGGAGAAAGAAGCCGCCGCAGCAGCAGCACCTGTCTCTGCTTTTCCTCTCTGCCAGGCTACTCGCCCTTGGGGCAGTGCCACCCTTGACCACCATGAGCCTCCCAGACCATCATCCCCCCCAGAACTATGCCAGGCCAATCAGTGGACTAATTTAGTAATCACTCACCCTTGACCCCAGCATCACACACTAGACTCAGCCATCTCTGAGTGCCCCACCTACGACTGCATGAGGTGGCTCGGTGGGGACATCTAGACATAAGCCATCACAGAAGGGTATGGCAAACCCAGAAAACCTGCCAGGCTGAAAAAGACGAAGTAGGCTTGTTTCTGTGTGGAGTAAGGAGGGCCTGGGATTTTTGCTGATGGGTGAATATTTAATCCCTTAACACACTCAGCGGTGTCCTGACTCTGGGACTTTGGACGGGTGAACCACTCCTGCGTGAATCATTAAAGGCACCCAGAGGAGCAGAACTTCCCCACACCCCACCACCAGGGCACAGACACCTTGAAATCCACACCTTTGAAAGCCTCTTTCTTCTCAGTGTCCTGATGTTCTTGGCCTGTATCTGCCCTTCATTCAGATGCTGGGCAGCCCTGTAACCGGATGCACCATGAGGACTTTGCAGCGAGCCTGGGCAAGGTTTTCAATTAATGTCTGTCAGTACTCTTTGAAATATCCAGGCAGACTTACATGCTCACTCCTGCATCCTCGTGTATGATCCACAGCCTGGGTTACAGTCGAATATTAAGCCATGTTTTTCTTCAATGTGATATAAAGAAACAAGAGATCTCCATGTAATTTGGATTTTTTCCTGGTATCTAATTTCAACCTAATGTGCTGTTGTGAAACTAAGCCAGGAAATCTATATGCTGGTCCATTTGGGGACTCAGTCTCTTATCTTTAATCCATGACAATTTCTGGTTTCCATTCCTTGTTGAGAGAGGATAGCAGTGTGATTGACAGGCACAACTAACAAATGAGATGAATTAAAATGCCCAAGAATGGCACCTGTCTGAGTGTAAGGTTCCACTAAATGACTCGCCGGGTTTTGTTCCCTGGCCCCCTCCCCCTGCAGGTCCCCTCCGTGGGCAGAGGGACAATGAAGGGTTGTGTCCCAGTGGGTAGGAAACAAGACAGCAAACCTTATCCTATGGCCTAGATATATGATTACGTCCTTGACTAGAAACGGCGGGTGTATTTTTCAACTCCATTTACACAAATGATTCCTGTGTTTCACAGCATTCATTAATAGAGCGGCTTGAATTGCCCAATTTGTTACAAATTTGTGCTATCAGCTGCCTTTGTGGCTGCACTGAATTTGTAATGAAACAGAAGCTGTCTTCCCTTTGTGTCCATCTTGGAGGACTTTGATCAGGACAAGACAAACTTGATACTTTTAAAACATCTTAGGTTGTGGAGAGGGGAAAATGGTTACTTGTGAGAATAAAAGTAGGAACTAGATAAAGCACTCGGGAGATTTTTATTTGCATTTCAAATACAAAGGCACTGCTAAAAAATAACACATAAACAATGGGCACTTGAGAAAATCTTATGATCAAAAATCCTCTTTTCAAAAGTACATGGAATTCTGAAACTTCAGCTATACATTCTACAGTCTTCTTGATTGTGTTTGAAATGTTGAAAGCTATAAGCATGCTTTTCACTGATGTACCCATCTGGAGACCACAGGGTTCGGGTTATATGATGAAAGACGAACATCTCCATTGTAAACTGTACCTCTAAATATCAGAAAGTGTATTCTTAAAGTAAATTGATATTGTTGGAGTATTTTGAACCTGTAGTTCAGTGAAATTCTCTGAAAAAAGACAGTGTCCCTGACTAGGTGACATAAATTCCTTCAATGGAATATACCAGTGTGTATGAGCATAGAGAGATTTGGCTTCTAATACATCTTAGATTCTCTACTGCAAATACTCAGACCCCATGTAAATCTGAAGCCTGTTCATTCCTATCCCACTGGGCTGGGCCATGGCAAATGTCTGTAACCCAGGCCTATTTTTAAATAGTGACTCCTTTTATCCTCACAGGTAGGTCTGACGACCCATCAAGCAGGCCTGTGGCAACAGTGAAAAAGTTCATTACCTCTTATTTAATCAAAATAACATAATGGATATAAAAATGCAATTAAGGCACTCATCCTAATAAGCTACCATTAAATATAAGTAATTTCTTTTTCCTGCTAATACAGAAGAGAATTCGGCTGTGTACACAGTGTCTCCAGAGGAGCAGGTGATGACGTGATTTTGATGTGTTAATGTTCAACTGGTTTAGTACTTTAGAAAGAGTTATGCAGAATTGCCATTTAATTATCACCAACCCCCACCTGCAGTATTTATGTCATGTATTATCCTGCAACAAAGAATAAAATATATCGGGAGAAAATCTAATTATACCTTCTCTCTCATACCATTTCTCCTCTGCAGATTAGTCATTAGGATATGAGCTACACACTCAAAGCTGCTCTAATAATTTCTAGCATGACATCAGTGAAGTTTGTTTCAGGAAGAGAGAAAATGCTCACAACGTTCACATTTTGTAAAAGCATAGGCCACATATGTGACTCACTAGGACGTTGGAGGTCACATACATCTAAGAAAAGGTGCTTTGCTGAGGTGGTGCCAGACACCCATGACCTTTTATATAGATTTCCACTCTCTTCCTTAAAAGAAAGTTATCAAAGTTACTGTAAGCTTCCAGAAACTTCTTAGCAAAGTGTGCTGGAATAGATAGAATCTCAAAACTAACCTATCTCACTTTTCCAAAGTTCACTTGTATTAATAGCAATAATTGAAATACTATGGCTTCTTCAGCTCCCTCATCTCTGAGACAAATCCCACCCCCCCACAATTTAAAGGAAGAGAACTTTGTTTTGGCTCACAGTTGATTCCATACTCAGTTGGCTACAAGGATAAACAGTATGCAGAAGAGCAGAGATGAGAGAGGAAGTCTGCTCACACCACAACAGCCAAGACAGAAAGAAAAGAGCCAGGGAAGGGGACGTATCTCCAGGTCATTTATCAGTGACCCACCATTAATTCACTGCTGGAGACCCACCATTCTCCACTGAGGGAGAGAGGGAAGGAGGGAGGGAGGGAAGGAGGGAAGGAAGGAAGGAAGGAAGGAAGGAAGGAAGGAAGGAAGGGAGAGAAGGAGGGAAAGAGGAAGGAAAGAAGAGAGGAAGGAACAAAGGAGGGAAGAAAAGGGAGGGAGGGAGGATTAGAAGAAAAAAAGATCAGATTTTCCCAAAGGACTAACAGTGAGGATTTGCCGTCTCCTGGTGGTGATTATTAATGGATAAATAATAGTGTTTGAACAAGGGATCTTGCATGGGCATCAGTGAAGGTGAAGTAGAGATGTTGCCCTCCCTCCTGTGAGTTCCGGTGAATTCACCTGATCAGTGATCTCGGTGCTATCTTCAGATCAAGGTGATTGCTGACCATCACCTTGTAATCATTAGGCCTCCACAGCCCCGCACTGGTCTTGATAGCCATGTGGCTCCAAACTTGGCCTGAAAGAAACAGGCCACGGGAAGGGCCCTTGGATGCTTAGAGCTCCTCCTCAGCACTGCACCTTCTCAAGGCAAAAGTGAAGAGATTTGCTATGGGACCGCTTTACGTTGTCTAAGAAGATGTGACTTTTATTAGAAATATATCCTCCTAGAAGACCAAATAAGCCACAGTACAATTGAAGAATTACTAATTATAGTTATAATAATTTTGATTATATATACATATATTGACTCAAAAATAAAACAAATTGAACTACTAACTTCAAATGATGTGGTATCATGTAGCCTTTTAACTTATCTCAGAGCAGTGTATTCATGGTATAAAATAATTTATGGAAAGGTGCTGGGTTTTTGAAAGGGAAGAAGACAGACAATGTACAATAAAGTCTTGCATTGCAAGTAACTGGAAAACAAAGGTTTCTAATAAATTTTTATTTTATAAGTGAGCAATGTCTTACAGAGAAAGTAGCATGTGACATTGAGTGTCACATGATCAAACTGAACCAGTGGTTCTTCCTTCTCCCTCTCCCTCTCTCTTCTCTTTTCTTCTCCCTCTTCCTATTTTATTCTTGTGAAGGCTTTTTAAAAAGATACCTTCATTGCATACCATTTGAGTACTAAAATTAGTTCTCTTCATGTTCAGTTTTATTCTTTCTTAGCTACTTTCTTGTTGTGGGCACAAAATACTGAATTCTTAATTTAAAGAGAGAGGGTTTTATTTTGGCTCATGGTTTCTGTCCCCAGTCAACTGACTCCAAGGCAGAAACAGCATGGAGGAAAGGCAGGGCAGAGAAAAAGCTGTTCAAGCAATGGCATAGAGAGAAGCAAGGAGCCAGGGACAAAATACATCCTTCCAGGTCACACAGCCAGTGACAAAGCTCCAGCCAGGCCCCATGTCTTAACAGCACACTTGGCCTATGAACTCATCAAACGATGAATCCACAGAGGGCTATGGTACCCCAAGATCTAATCACCTTCCAGACACAGGAGGCTTTTAGTGGCCATTTTAGATCTAAATCATAACATTCTACCCCAAAGCCACCAAAGACCTAATGCCCGTCTCTTTCTACAAAATGTATTAGTCCATCTCTAAGAGTCATCAAAGTTTTAATAGTTCCAACATTCCTGAAATATGTAAGTCCAAAGTCTCTTCTGAGCCTCAGAGCAAACTTTCAGCTGTGAGTCACTGGAAAAATAAAAAATAAATACACGCAATGAGCCTTGATAAACATTCATATTCCAAAAGGGAGGAATAGAGTGATAGATAGGAATTGGAATAAAGCAAAACAGAAAATCAACAGGCCAACATTAAGTCCGATAGCTCTATGCCTAGCTTTAGGAGCAAGTTGTGCAAGATAGGTACTGCAAATCTCTGGGCGGCCCTGCCTCTATGGCACTGCTGTTTGCAACACTCATAGTTTCACTCTTGGAGTTTCTCAGCTCACTGACAATGACTTTCCTCAGCAGATGTTCATGTTTCTGGCTTCTGTGATTTCCTGTGATCTCTGCTACACTTTCAGTTTCACTCTTACTACTTCATGAACTGTCTTCTCAGGAGCACATTGTGTGGTCTTTGTGGCCTTCTTCTGAAACTTGGATGGAAGCCGCCCTGACCCCACAACTCTTGCATTCTTCATGTATGTAAAATCAGCACACATGACTAATGCCAAGCTATACTGCCAGCTTGAACATTGTCCAGGACCCTGCTGATTATAGCTGCAAAGGCCTCTCAGTGCCTGAATGGCTGAGCATTATGAATTGAATTCTGGGGAAACAATCTCCTCACAGTCCTTTCCTAAGGAAAGGGAACAGAAGCTCTTCACTCAAATGAGAGCTTCAGGATTTTGCAACCCTGAGTTTGCAAAGTGTAGATGTTTGCTAATTTATAGGGTTCTTTCAAGGCATCTTTCCTATGGTGATGTAAAATACTTGGTTTCTTTTTAATGCTAATCTTTTCAGTAAGGATGATTTCTGTGGGGCCAGCTTTGAAGGCACTTCTGTACAGATGAAACTGAAAACTTTCAAATTTGATTTTTATCCTTGATTTTCATGGTAGATCTGGCTAAAGACAGCCAGTAGTGCCCATGCCACATCCTGACCATTGGGCTACTTTGATATTTTCTTTGCAAAATTAATTATTTCACTGCCCTTCATCTCAGTTTCCACCAAGATCATAGGACATAGTTGAAATTCAGACAAAGTTTCTGCCAGGACCTCTAACCCAACTGTCAAATGTTCAAAGTGACTTCCTGGACATTGAAGAGTTTCCCCTTTTAGTGAATTATTTTCTGATATCCAGGCATAGACCACCACTGATCTGCTTTCTGTCAATATTACTTTTCCTCTTCTAGCATCCTCCATGAATAGAATCCTGTTGATGTAGTTCTTATGGTTTCAATATTTACATCTTCTTCAAAATTCATAGGTTGAAATCTATCACCGGATGTGATAGTGTTGGGAAATCCAACCTTGTGAAAGCTACTGAGTCTTGAGGGCAGAGCTCTCACGGATGGATTAATGAAGCTGTAAAGAGAGTGTCTAAGTCCTTGCAGTTTCCTGTTGGACTTCTTAGTCTCCAGAACTACCTGTCCATAAATTTCTGTTCATTTCAAATGGACTGTCTGTAGCAGTCCACCAGAGCCACAAAAATGAAATAAAACAGAACTTGTTACTGGGAGTGGGGATATTAATTAACAAATATTAGAAAAATGTGAAAGTGGCTATGGGTCTAAGTAATGTGTAGGCATTGACAGTTTAAAAGTGAATGTTAGGAAAATCCTGCATTGTATGAAAGGATCATTAAAGATGCTTCTGGTAAAGAGCTAGAGGAAGGGAAAAGCCACAGGGAAAGTCAGGAGCCTCTTAGAGCTGATAGAACTGGTCATGATGTTGATAGAATTATGGACACTAAAGACCCTTCTGGTGAGGTCTGAGATGGAACTAAGAAATGCCTTGTTGAAAAGCAAGGGACAGACCATTCCTGCTATGAAGTGGCAAAGAACTTGGCAGAATTGTGTCCATAGCCCAGTGCTTCACAGGAGGCAGAATTTAAAACCAGTACACTGGGACACCTGACTGAAGAAATTTCTGAGCATGAAAGTATGTGGGATGCTGTTCGGCTTCTCTTACAGCAGTATGGTAAAATGTGAGAAGAGATAAATTCTTCAAAATTGACAATTATAAATAAATTGAAACAAAATGCAAGAATTTAGGAAAAAGGAAGTGTGTGCAGGAGAGAAAACCAAGATATAGCCAAGTGCATGTTTAATAGGGAGATTCATATGACCAGAAGGAAAAAGGTGTTGCTCATAAAGATGGTGGAGGAATGAGCCCAGCTGCAGCCCAGCGCAGAAAGGGCCTCAGAGACAGGCCTGGGCTGCTCTGGCACCTCCATATTTGCTCCTCTCCATCATGTCTGTACCCTCTTCCTGCTTCTGTAAAATAATCTTCAGTTGCCCCACTCATGGCTCAAGCGAGCTGCAGGCCCAGCTGCTAACTCCAGAATATACAAGCGGTGACACCGATGGTGTGACTATGATGCCTTGTTTCCAAAGGATGCTCCAGAGTCCTCCCACAGAGGTGGAGCTGCCACAGAGCGGTCCCTACAACGATTCTCAACAAAGCCATGGGACCAGAGCCACTGCAACGAGTTCCTCCTACGGCAGTGCTGGCGGGGATGTAGGGTCCAGTCCGAAGACCTCAGACCTTTGAATCCCTGGTGTGCAGCCCTAGACTGAGGAAGATCCAAGCATGACGATTTCAACCCATGAAAAATTATTGGTGGGCTGAGCCCAGGAAAACCTTGGTGATGGGGAGATCCCAAAGCCTGGGCAGCCCCGCTGCCCTGGGATATATAGGAGGAGGATGGGGGAGGAAAGGAAGATTATTCTAGAGGTTTACAATTAGGTCTTTGTCTGTTAGGTTTTGGATTTATATGGGACTCATTGTTTCTTTTTCTTGTCTATTTCTCCCTTTTTTTAATGGAAATATCTGTCCAATGCCTACGTCAGATTTGTATTTTGGAAGCAGATAATCTCACTTGTTTTCACAGGTTCCAGCTAGATGTACATGTTATTCTGGATGAGCCGGACCCAAATCTCAGCTGTATCTAACTTAGGTAAGAATCTGGACTGGAGTGTCTGAGCTACTGGTGAAAGGAATTCAAGGTTTTGAGAGTATTTAGAATAAAATGAACATATTTTGTCAATGAAAAGAACATGGGTAGTAAGGAGCCAGGAGCAGAATGCTGTGGTTTGAATATTTGCCCCTTGCAAAGCACATGCTTAAATTTAATTGTCATTGTAATAGAATTAAGAGGTGGGATCTTTAAAAGGTGATTAGACCATGAAACTTTGCCATCATGGATAGAATTAGTGTGTATATAAAAGGAAGACTTGGCGCGCTTTCTGTCTGTCTCTCTCTCTCTCTCACCTTTTCTCCCTCTTCCCTTCCATCATTCATTATGTAATGATGGGGAGAAGGTTGGTACCAAGTGCTAGCACTTTGATACTCAGCATCTCGGCACTCAGATCGTTGATGCAATAGATTTCTGTCCATTAAAAATTACCCATCTTCTGGCAATCTGTTACAGTCACACAAAATAGAGTAAGGTAGTTCTTTCCCTAGTTTATGTGCCTCCAGTTTGGTCTGCATATTTATTTCTATATCCATCCCTACTGTTGCACACATGAATACTTTATTGTTTGTTTTTACTGATGAGTAATACTCAGCTCCTATTGATAAACATTTTGAATGTGAGGATGCTATTATGAATGTTGTGATTATGCACACTTCTGTGAAAGTATCCCTGTGGTTTTTCTTGAGTGAATATCCAGACGAGTGCCCAAACTGCAACTCAAAACCACTTATTTACCATAAAGTGCTGATGCTGCGATTAATACTGAGATTTTACCTTAGAAAAAACAACTCATGCATTAACATCTTTTGTCTTAAATTAAAGCAACACATGTGCCACAATTTCTCTACCTTTGACCTAGAGAGAGGGTCGTGGGGTCGGGTGGTGGAATTGTGATTAAAGGTTCATGGTGCCGTCAAACTTATTTCAAAGTGGTTGTGGCATTTTACGTCTCTACCGGAAAACGTGAGTTCCAGATGTGTACCTTCTCAGCCAGCTGTGCTCCAGGCCTTGCCCCAGCCTGCTCTCCTGGGGACTCAGTGGTACCACATGCTGGGTTCACCACAGGTCTTTGATGAAGAGATGCTGAGCGTCTTTTCATGTGTTCACTGGTACTTGACTCTCATTTTTAGGAAAGTGTTTAAATCTCTTCCCCATTTGTTTCCGGGTTACCTTATCTCATTGATTTACAAGAGTATTTTATGAGTTCTGGATATAAGCTCTTTAACACATCCATGACTTACAAATGCTTTCTTCCCAATTTTGAACAAGAAAGTTATTTCTGTTACTTTTTTCCAAAAACTTATCATCTGACAATGTCAGTACCAGCACTTTTAAATGTAAATGATACTTTTATGTATATCAACAATCTAGATCTTGCTTTTGGGTTCTCAATGATTGGCAAATAATTATGAAATAAATGAAAAATCAATTAGACAAGTTCATGTCAGTATCTCATGGAAATCGGGACAGAAATCAGATTATTGGTTCCCAGGGCTTGAGGTTAGGGCACAGTTTGGAGTGATGGTTTAATAGGTACTAGGTTTTACTTTAAAATGAAAATAATGTATCGGCCTGTGTAGAGACAGTGGCAGCACAGCACTGTGAGTGTACTGAATACTGCTAAAGCTGCTTTATAAAGTTATCTGAATTTTAACTCTCAAAATCAGGATCTATGGTCAGATAATATGTAAGACAACATAAAACAAAATAAAAGTGGTTTCAGTGAGGCATATGAAATTTTTATAGATTTTAAAAGTCATATACAATATTCCATTAATAATAATTACTTTATTTTAGAAAAAATGAAATAGAGCCAAAAACTAAGTGAGATACATTTTTCACCAAATCAATACTAATGTAGCCAAACTTGAGAGAGAACATTCTCTTGAGCCTGATGAAGTCAGTGTAGCTCCCACAGCTCCAGCCTACAGCCTGCCCCAGTGCCAGCAAACCCCAGAGACTTCCAGGGCCCAGGTAGAGCCCCAACTGTGGACACAGTCCTGACTGCCAGGCCCAGCTCCCTGGCCTGCCATGGAGCTCAGTCATAAAGATGGGCCCTGTGGCCCCAGATGTGCGGTCTACCCACTGGCTGACCTATGACCAGGCAAGCTACTCAGAGACAGCAAAACCAGCCCTCTGTGCACCCCACCCCAGGTTCTGAGTGAGTTCAGGGTGAAGGGCTTTGCTATTGGAGGAAGTACATAAGGACTCACAGTAATGTCTAATTCTTCAATCCAAGGGCACCAGTCCAAGACTAAGAACTAGTACAAGTAACCACAGAAATACAACAGTGCACAGCAAAAAAGCAAAATCAAAAATAACCCAAAAAACCCACCAGCAATTATCATCCCACTGGAGTCTATAGACCACCTACAAAAACTTCAAAATGATCTTAAGGAAGCTCAGAGTGCTACAGGAAATCAAAATCCAGAAACAGGAAATCAAAACCCAGAAAATAAAGCATGAGAAAAATAAAATCTTTAACCAAGATAGAGAACACACACACACACACACAAATCTGGAGGTACAGTGACAACCTAGCTGAAAAGTTCCACAGAGTCTCAATAGCAAATTCGATCAAATGGGAAAAAAAATCCATGACCTCAAAGATACATTGACAGAATAAAGAGACATCCTATAGAATGAGAGATCTTTTATCAAACAATACACCAAACATCTATAGGAAACTCAAGAAATTCAATACCAAAAAAAAAAAACTATATAAAAGCAGGCAAAGGATCTAAATAGAAATTTTTCAAAAGGAGAAAAACAAATGCTCAAGAAGAATATGAAAGCACAGTCAACATCACTACTTGCTGGAGAAGTGAAACACAAGGCCATAGGGAAATAGCATTGTCTCTTAACTATTAGCACAATTATCATCAAAAGGACAGACGTAAACAAGCATGGCTAAGGAAACGGAGAACACATAGCTTTTGTACCCTGTTGGTGATAATATAAAACAGTATAGGCACTAGAAAACGGAATGGCTTTGCCAAAGAAGTTAAAAATAGAACCTCCTGATGATCCAGCCATTCCGACACTGGGTGTAAGAGCAAAAGAAATTAATTCAGTGTCAGTCGCTTCCCAAGTTCCCAGTAGGCAAGACGGGGCACCAACCCACAGGCTCGTCAACAAGTGCTCAAATAGAGGGAATCTGCTTGGAGGATAGTTGCTATTTCCTTGCAAAGAAGGCGATCTGTCACCTGCACCTACACGGGTAAATCTAAGACACACCAGGATAAGTGAGTAAAGCCTGACACTCAAAGACAAGGCTGCACAGGCTCCCTCATATGTAGATTCTAAATAAGGTGAAATCCTAGATCAGCAAGTAGGTGGTTGCTGGGGTGACCTGCGTGAGAACCACAAGAAGACACTGGCCCAAGTGTGTAAGCTTTCAGCCTGCACTGAATCCGCCCTGGGGCTCTTAGGTACAGTGTGACCACTGTCCTTAACAGCAATGCAGTGTAAGCTTGAAATTGTCCTGGAAAGAAGAACATAAGTGCTTTGAATGTAGACACAGAAGCACAACTGTGAGGAGAGAGACACCCATCAGCTCGACAGCAGCAATCACTGCACGATGTAAACATACTGCAGAGCATCACGTACACCTTCAATGTGGACAACTTTTACTTGACAATCATGTCCCAATAAAGCCAGGAAAATATGCCAAAAGAAGTATACTTTAGAAAGTCAGAAAATATAATCCTATGTAATAAATGAAAATATAAAGTACTTGATTTCATAGGCAAGTATCTTTCACTGGAAAATATTAAGAATATTTGTGTTGCATTTTTCAGAAGAAAATCGGTCCAACATAAAAGAATATTATAGGGATGTAGATATTAGGACTCAGAAAAGCAATAAAGTAGAAAAAATTACTTGTGAGTCTCACAGTCATTTTTAATTTGGAGGAAAGTAGTCTTTTAATACTGTTGTTATTGCTAAAATACGTATCATAGTGGCTAGACCAGGCTAAACTATGTTTTACTCAAGACATACATCCAGAGTCCAATGTGGAAAACTAAGGAATAATCCAGATAAAGTTAATATGTTTTTTGAATGTCAGGTCTGTAACAGACAAGTTATAGACAGAGACAGTGGAATGTAAACACCAGTCAGAGCCAACAGAACGGCTTGTCTTCCTAGCTTCTTTGCTCTGCTATCTCTCAGGTGACCAGGGACCACCTCTTTCTCCTTGCTGGGGGACTTGTCACCCTTCCCAGGATCAGAAGCTGGAAAGCCAGGGAGTCCAGTTCTCTAGGTCCTCCAGCAGAAAACCCCATACCTATGAGCCTGGAAACTTCTGGTGCATAGAACTCTGAGATAAGAAATGTGTATTCTTAAGTTGTGGCAATTTGTCCTGACAGAAATAAAACATCTAATGCAGCAGTTCTGGTTGTTTGTGGAGAGGTACGCTTGCACTGAGACGGTGTGTGGGACAGGCAGGGAGGAGGGCTGGAAGAGCTAGCAGTCCCAGCATCAGCGTCCTGAGTGCAGATCCCTGGATGGTCACACTCAGCGCTCCAGCCGACTCGCCTCCTCTGCGTCTCCTGACTCCCCTTGGTGGCTGCCTTTATGAGTGTTCTCAAAACAGCAAAATCAAGAAAAACTGAAAGTTCAGGGCTGGGGGCCACTGGTTCCTAGCACAGGGAGGGGAAGGGGCAGTCAAAAGGACCAGGAACAGTGCTTGCACCTACTGATTCCCCACTGGCCCAGGGCAGATGTTATTTATTCTGTATTGTGAACACACACAGTGGCACCTCAGCTTGCAAATGCTTTTGTTTGGGAGCAGTTTGGCTTGCAAACTGAAGCAGTTAGCAGAATTTTGTTTCTGTTTGTGAACTCTGCATTGGATGACAAATGCAACAGTGGCCATCGTTTCCAGAACTGTGAATTCAGGTACTAATAAATTTTTTAAAGAGACAATCAATCTCTAAAATCTACCTATTTGTACAAGCACCTTTCCAATGTATTACCTCACAAACATATTCAAAAAAGGACAAGAAACTTTATTGTTCCTTGTTCTTTATGATTACGTAAAGAGTCGGGGGAAAATGATTTGGCTACTGTCACAAGCTAATAAATACTAGAGTCAATTTGCACTCAGGTTTTGTTGACTCCAGAATTCTTGCTGAACTCCCCCGCACACACAAAAAAACAAACTTCACTACTTACTCTCAGTAGTGTGCTAGATACTAAGGCAAGTAACCAGGAGAAACGAGGCACAGCCTCTTTCTGCAAAAGCTTGCCAATGTGCGGAGGGAGAAGCGATTTGGAGAACATAGGGAAACGCTGTGTCATACCGTGCTGGGTGCCTAGAAGGATTTTTAAGTCAGAATGACTTGACGGTAAGTTTACCCCAGGCTGGGAGCACAGGTAGCTCGCACAGTCCATGCCAGCACCCCTATCTCGGTGCTGCAGGACTCCCAGACCCTGCATACCCCGGGAGGCACCTCGTGCCCTCAAACTGTGCACACCTTGCTGTGAGCCTGCACAAACCAGCTGCATATGGAGGACTTAGCGCGGATACAGGGAAGGGAGGGAGTGGCCAGTGCCCTCACTGAGGAGGGGGTCTGTTCCTTCCTTAGGAGCCCGATCTGCTGCTGCTTTCCAGTAGGTGTGGGCCCCTGCTGTGAGCGCCATTCGGAAGGCGGAAGGGGCTGCCTTGCCAAATCTGACACAAGCCAAAGCCCAGCAGGCGCGCCCTGGAGAGCTGAGGGCTGACAGGGAGAGAGGTGAAGCACCAAGGAAGGCCCTTGGCTTACCCTCTGCCAGCCCAGATTCCAGGGGTACAAGCCTCCCAGAGTGCATATTCTAGCTTGAATGTATTCAGTTATCTACTCCTTCGTACAAACAGAAACACGCACACGGTATTTCACTTCCTCACTTGTGTAGGACACATTCTGCATTTGGGCCTGAGAACCGTTCATTTGACAGGAAAAGTGTTTCAGAAAAATTGGTCTCCGTGCCTGGAGACCCTGCAGACTTACCCGCCTTCTGCCTGTGACGGAGGGATCCTTCCAGCCCACCCCGAGGAGAACCAAACTTGTTCTTCTGGTAGTCAGTTTATCCACACAGCACTGGGACATCTCCCACCTTCACTCTGTTGGGAGAATTTTGCTGAAATACAGCCCCAGCCCATACTCTTCTACTTCTTTTGTTTCCTTCTTTTCATCTTCCTGCACGACACCTGTTGCCCAGGATACTCTGCCTGCCGGCCTGAGCCACCCTCATTTGAAAGAGCAGCCAGAGCCTCGGTGCTGGGAGTCGGGACACAGCAAGATGCCCCTACCGCTGACAGCCCTTTATGTGGAAAGATGAGTTTGCCCAGGAAAATTTGAACCAATCACATCTGAGGTGACCTCCAGGCTCCCACAGCCAGTAGGGGCTAGAGGCAGAGCTGAAGATACCGGTGAGCAGGTAGGTGAAACAAGAAAAAATTTTCTTTAACAAATGCCAACACCTTAATAATGTTTACGTGTGCTTAATACGTAGCTTTTTAAAAAAGTAATTACTTTACCTAGAGTGAATTTCTGAAATGACGCCAACGGAAATGTAAAATAATCCTGATTTTCCTGCCCATTCTCATCGGAATAAAGCTTATTACACGCGGATTTTCCCCAGGCCGAGGTTACTGCCGCCCAGAGCCCGTACGCGTCACATGATTTAGATTAGGCTACAGCCCCGCGGGACTGCTTTCCTTCTTTTCTTTCTCTCCTAAAGATAAACTCAGCCGTGATTTTCCTTTGGCTGGCATTTGCTCCTTTGACTTCCCCCCATATTCAAGAGACGGTGTATGCTCCAAACACATAACATTATCAACTTTAAGGGCTGCAATTGATTGAATATTTTGACAAATATACCTCTCTAATTCCTGAAGCCATATGGGCGTGCAGGATGCCATATGGAATAAAGTACTCTACTCCGCGAGAGATCCAAAAGCATTTTTTTTATTAGCGGTTATTTCTTTGAACTGAAAACTGATTAAATGTTGAATATTCCTTCACTGGTGATAGTAATTCAACCAAGTCGATATGCTTAGCCACATCTTCCGTGGCGGAAGTGCACGGCCGAAGGAGAAGCCCCCGAGAGGGGTCACCACCTTCTCATGTTAGAGAAATGGTTGCTTGTGTTTTATTTGTATATCGATTAAGATGCTTTGTGCAGAAAGCAACCCAAATCCCTGTGAGCTACCTTGACACGGGAACATGATCCGATCATTTGTGATGAGAAGCGGAAGAGGCGGGGGTGTCAGAGGCTCCGCAGGGTCTTCGGCACCAACCCACCTCCTTTCTCTCCCCCGCACCTTCTCGCACCTTCAAGAGACGGCTGCAGTCACTGGACTGTGACACTCACAGGGACAGTGTCCAGGACAGACGTCCTTCCTGGGTACCTGCCCCGCACAGGAAGACACCTGCTCAGTGTTAAGTCAGAGGGTTCCCCTTGAAGCACCCCCAGGCCTGTACCAAAGCAAGGCCTGTGTGAGAAGCAGGGCCCCCCCAAGTCAGCCTGAAGCGCATGCTACAGAAGGCAGAGACCCCACCAAGCCATGGAGGTTCCCCTGAGGAAAGAAGAGACCAGAACCACACAGAGAGTCAGCCGTACAGCCCGTGAGGCTTCCTGGGATCTCCTGATTCTTCATGATTTTTGCAGAACCCGTGTGGCCAGACGCCAAGACCAAATCTGCCCGACTGGTTCTTTTCCACGGACTGAGATGGAGTTACTGGCATGGACCATCGGAAAAAACATTTCTTTGAAATCCGAGGCAGTGTAGACACAGAGAGTTGTTGCATTTCACCTCTCCAGCAGCATGAGGTCTGCTTCTCATAGAGCACCTTACAGGAAACAAAGGATGGAGCGCTGGGCTCCTCCGCCCTGCAGCTCAGGCCGCAAGCTGTGTTCAAGTCCTTAACCTCTCACCTGCCATTCTGCTTCCTCCTCTGGAATGTGAGGGGGTTTGCACATCTCCTGGGAGATAATGACATGATGGGAAACTGAAGCTAGAGGCATCCGTGGACCTTGTGATGTACAGCAGGGACAAAGTGACCAAGTGCTCCAGGTGGGCTAAGACAGCGTCTCCTGCTTTGCCTTGAGCCTGGACGTTCTTGAACCGAATCCAGGTTTGGTTTTGCTTTTTTTTTTTTTAGAAGATCTGGGATTTGGAACCCCTCATATCTGGAGATTCGTCCTCTGATTCTCTGTGTGAATAAGAGTGACTCATTTTAGCAGGACCTCAGGTCTGTCCATGCTGGTGCTGTGTAGAAATAGTACTCAGGGATTTCTGAATTAATAGCAAACTCCATGATTCTGTGATTCTCACTTGAGTTAAAATAAATTAAATGTCCCAAAGATTGGATGGAAGCCCATCGTAAGGCCCTACTAACACCAGAGACATGACTGATCACAGATAGTAAACTTTTGGCCCTAGTGTCTACCCAAATATTGACACAGATAATCAAAGTTTCAGTAAACCACAGAATTGACAGAATCCAGTGCAAGATGAATTACACAGGTCCTGCTTGCCTCGAACCTCACCAAGATGTTTGTTTTTTACATACAAATCTGACTTTCTTATTCTTGGCTACAGAGCATTCTCTGGTAGGAAATCAAGATTTTAGAGATAAAATGTACAAAAAGAAAATGTGGAAGACTTTACACTTTATCCATTTTTGTCTGAAATGCTACTGAACTCCAACTCCTGAAATGGAAAGCAACAAGGAGCCTTTTGCGCGGACGTGCACCTGTGAGAAAGAGGTGGTGAGGATGTAACCTGTCTGTGACATCTGGTCACAATGCCCCATGCGCGATTCATTTTGATTCACCTTCATCTTAGGTTCTGGAATTCTTTTTTTTTTTATTCCCTTAGCACTCTTTCTTTCAGAAATCCATCATAAATGAACATAACTAAGGGACATATTTTTAAGCCTTAGCTTCTGAAATATTTATTATTAACCTGCTGGCTCCGCTTGTCCCTTTTTATATTTATATAATTAATTAAGCCTCTGCCTTCTAATACATACATTTTCAAACAGTTCATTAATACTATTCAGATTTTGACACATCTGTCCCTTGTTCCTGCATTTAAAGGAAATGACTTTTGTTAATCAGGCTCACTGTCACCTTTGAATTTTCTAGTGGGGTTGAGTGACATGATGACAGAGAAAGCCGAACCATATTTTCAGTCTTCTGGAAAAGAAAGAGACCCACCTCCAGACCAATCGGAGGAGGAGAATGGGTAGCATTTCCTGATGTAGTCACCGTGAGGTAGGATGCCTGGCCCGGACATTCTTCCAGGGTGTTTGCATAGGGAGGGGAGAACCCAACCCGAGTCATCTGAAGTGACTGCTTTCACAGAGCACTGGGATTCTAATTTTGGTTACTGAGACTCGCCCACGTCTTTCACAGGCACCCTAATAAACCTGACACAGTTTCCCAGCTCGGGAGCCACAGTGAGTTAGAATTGGAGATTCAGTACCTAAAAGCCCCTCGCAGTCTCCCCAGGCAAAGGTCAGCCACCCTACAATTGCCTGCGGCAACACATGAGTGCCACTGACCCCTAAGGACACTAACTACCGAAAAAGAAAAGGAGGAAAAGGAGAACCTGGCGCCAGTTCCCAAAGTGCTCTCGGACTTTGAGGTTTCCTGGCATAGCAAAGCTGCTGTGAAAAGTTCACCCCGTGCTTGTCCACTCTGGAAAAGCCCTGAGCTGGACAGCTGAGAAGGAAAAAACTAGAAATGGCCATGATGAGTCCAAAAGCTGCCACCGACTTTCCTCGAGGCAAGTTCCAGGGGAGCTTGCGCACCGGCTTGCTGAGTGTAAGGAACAGTGCTGCCAAGATGCAGCCGGCGAGGGGCCATCGGGGACAGCTGAGCGGAAGCCCACCGGAAGGCAGCCGGGCCCCTTGCTCACAATCTCAAAGTATGCATTCATGCTCGGAAAGCAGCTTGACACTGTGTATCCACTGTGCCTCAAAAATACACTCAATTAAAAATGTGCATCTCTAAAACTGCTGCGTGGAGCTGCTTACCTCGTTCATTATTCCAGCAGATATTCCAGCTGGAGAAGAGAAACAAAATAAGGTAGTATCAGCTCCGGACGTGTTAAACATAGGCTTATGTTATAGAAAGCGTGTGTGTGCGTGTGTGTGTGTCTGTGCGCTAGTGGTAGAAAGTCAGCCCTAGTTTTGAGTCTGTCCTTTGGAGAAGATGACAGCAAGCTGACACTGGAGTTGAGTCCTAAGTGACACAAAAAACACATCATTGGAATATCTGCGACAGCAAGGCCCTTAGGAAAAAACAAGCAGCTGGTTCAAAGCCCTAAAGCCTGGGAAGCAAAGTGCTGGTGTGTTTGAAGCTGAGCTGGCCCGAGGCTGAAGACCAGCATGCAGTGAAGTCGTGCTGCAGGAAGACAGACGGCAGAAGTCGCACCCAGGTTGGTGAAGCGGGTGCTCTGCAGAGAGCAGGGCAGTGTAAGCACATCAGGGAGTGCAAGATAGTGTGAGAAGAGCTCAAAAAAGGCAGCTCCGACTCTCATGGGATAAATGCATTACAAAGGACCAAGACACAAGACGTGGTCAGTGTCAAAGGTGTGTGTCACTGGGTCAAGAAATAATGGTGTGGCGGCTGTCCGTGGGAGAGGAGCATTGAGAAACATCCTGAAGAGACTTCTGGAAGGAGCCCCCGTGTGAGATAGGAACAGGGTGTCAGGAGGGAGGGCCACGCAAGCCTTAGGCTTTGATTTGTGGACTCCCTTGTGAGGAGGGACCTTTGTCATGACAGAGAAAGCTGAGAGAAGACAGGTCTGAGGACCCAGGACCAGGAGCTCTCTCCTAAGACCAGAGATGCAAAGTAGACTGTAGAGCAGATATGGGAGGAGGCAGTGGGCTTGTGCGCGTGGGGTGGGGTTAGGAGAGCGTCTAGGACTGGAACGTTAACTTTGGAAGTCGCCGGCACTGAGAAGCAGGATGCACCAGGAGATGCTGGGAAGGATGCAGAGCTTGAGGATGGGGCACTGCAGAGAGTGGTCAGTGCTGCGCCTGTGACCAGGAGTGGCAGCAAAGAAGTGGTCAATGGGGTGACAACCTATAGCATCTCAGAGCCGGGGCGGGAGCATTGCCGAGGAGCAGATGGACATGCCGGGGATGGCAATGGGTCCCAGCAGGGTGGGAGGTAAGGGACAGGGAGGACCTGAGGGCCATGTACCACTCCTGGGTGTTGGAGCAGGAGGTCTGCAGTGAGTGGTGTGTTTTCCTATTGGCTTTAAAGGTGGCATCACAGTAGAAATGCTGCTGGCACATCCTGGTAAAGTGCCACCTGCAAGGAGCCTTCTTGGCACCTTCCTTTGAAAGGTGAGGTGGTGGCTGAGCGGGAAAAGCCACCACAGCTGGTCCTGGGTGCAACGGATGTCTCTCTCCATGGCAACGGCAGAGCCAACCTCTACCTCCCTGCAGGGCCTTCGAGAGCATCACCAGTGATGACGACACTCCAGAAATGTTCTTCAGGTTGCGCTGGTCTTGAGTGGAGAAGGACGAGTGTGTACTACAGCACTGCGTGCATAATTTCTGTGTACTACCCATGGTGCTTTGTTCCTGCTGTATTTGCATATGATCTTGGATCCCCCTGCATCATGTTATCCAGGAGGAAATGGCACTTCTGTCTACCGCAGCATGCATCAGCTATTCTCAAATAGTAATGCAATTTTATTTTATGAAATGCTTTTTTTGCCTGATAATGAACTTTAACTCTTTCATAAGTACATTTATTACCCAAAAGCTTGCATTCTATGCCCAGCTGGGGGACTTCTTGGATCTCTTCCTACTAAAAACTTGTCATTTAAAACTACTTTGAAAAAATGTAGTTCACTGTTTAAAGCCCAACATTTCATTAAATCTCTCACAATGTGTACACTACAAAAGGGTTTGCATAGTATTAATTATTCTGTTCTGTTCTTAAAAGTTTGAAAAATAAAATATGATGACCTTGATAAAAATAACGAAACTATAAGTCTAAAATGAAAGATAAATACCTAAAGTTTTTCTAATCAAAGACTTAAGTAAGGAAACAAGCAAGCATTCTGTGTACATAAAAGAGAGAGGAGAGGTAATCAGTGTTAAATGTGGTCCTGACTTTCATGGTAATCAAGGTAGAAGAGGCTATATAAAAAGGGGATCTGATTTTGTCGCTGGTAATGTAAAATTAATAAAGTTTGAGGCAGTTCCACACATCCATACACAAACACAAGCCTCATGATGAGGGTTTATGATGCCCATGATGAAGACCTGTGATAGTTCAGTGTACAGCAGAGAATTATTGTTACGGGAGTATTTTCTCGTTCATCTCATTCTATTAAACATTTTCTTGGCTGCAATTTCAAAGAACAGAAAACCAGGTGGGTTCACCTAAGTAAAACAGGGGCAGGGTAGAAGCAAATTAAAATTTAATCTCGCTGACACTGAGAGATTTGAGACATATAACTATTTGAAAACATCATGTGCATAAGTATACCTGTACATTTTTTATTGGTCAACAAACAAAAACATTAAAGGAGAATACATCTGGGTGGCCCAGAGCCGGGAAATTCGAACCGGTAACACAGACTTGTGTCTTGTAGTGTGGATCATTTCACGCCTCTCTTCCACGATTCCTTCCTTTTCCTGCACATAGTAAGCGCTGATTCCTCTCTGTCCTCAGTGTGTCTGAGGCCTGATCATCTAATCTGCATTACATAGTTATTTCCGCAGAGACCTCAAATTACTCCAGCTCAACCACCTCAGTCTCCCTTGATTGAAGTTTCCAAGAGTCTGTGGTTTTCCCAGGTTTTACCCAGAAGCCTCCTGCCCCCGCTCGGTCAGGTGTGGTGAGGGGTTGAAGCCCCCAACAGTGCATATCCTGCCAGGGCCCTGGGAAGGTAGGACACACCCACTACCAGCTCAGAGAACAAGGAGCTGCTAGAACACAAAGAAGGTGCTGGGGGAGCTGATTAATGTTCTCCAATGATGGAGGGCTGGCTCCAGACACGCTTTGCAGCTTGAGTCCCCGAGGAGTACAGGGCTCTGTGGACAGGTTTCCCTAGTCTGCGAGCTGTGACACCATGGGCCGGGTCCTCAGACAGCAGACCTGCTGACCGCTGGGGCTGGATGCCAGGGAACCAGCTTTGCTGCTCAAGTCAACCCTTGGCAAAACCATTGTTCACTCCCACAACTGGGGGCCCCTTCCTGGGTTTCATCTCCCTGTCCACTCTATGATCTGCCTGGTGTGTCGTGGTCTCTGGGTCAGTCATTAGGACCAGCACGTGGAGGCTG
The DNA here is from genome assembly GCA_004027455.1 of Hydrochoerus hydrochaeris. Classification (NCBI taxonomy): domain Eukaryota; kingdom Metazoa; phylum Chordata; class Mammalia; order Rodentia; family Hydrochaeridae; genus Hydrochoerus; species Hydrochoerus hydrochaeris. Next base: position 11,957 of record PVLA01008462.1, on the reverse strand, counting down.
ACTGCGTGTCCAGGAGGAGGACATGTAAAGTCTGCACTTCAAGGGCCCTTCCCCCATGGTTCAGCATCCACAAGACTGTGGGAGGTGCTGGGATCCACACGGTGAAAACACAATTCCTACTCCAGGTCAGAGACATGGTGTAAGTGACAGAGGGTGTGAAAGAGCTAGAAAAAGCGCTGTTAGATAACGTGACCAAAGCCCATAAGAAAGAGGCTTCTTCCCTTCCACAGGGAAGAATTCAAAGGATAATTCCTGAAGAGCTGAGGATAAAATGAGAGGTTTCAGTGTTTTCTATTTGTTTGATGATCAGAGCTGTGAAGTTTGTGGGACACGTGGCTCTCACTTACAGCCCCCAAACTTTTTCTCAGTTTGACTTTAAGTTTCTAGACTACTGGATGTAAGTGTGAGTCTCTAAAGAAATTTTCAGAATTTTTTTATTTACTAAGTGCCTCTTTTCCACTTTTGACACGTGTTCTTTTTTTTTTGAATGTACCAGATTTTATAAGTGGTAATTGTCACCGATGAAATTAGGATATTTATTCCCATAGAGTTCATATAAAGCTTTTTATTTTCAAAATACTATTCCTGAGATGTTTGAATGCATCTAGGATAAGTTATAATATCTGGACCACTACAGTGCTTACCTAGAAATACATCATTTCACACAAGATATGGATCCAAATAGTCAATATAGGACTGAGACCCACAGGGCAGGCCAAGGCTCAGACCCAACCAAGCTGAGGGCTGGGGGGATGTGTGGTTCTCTTCTGAGTGTCCCCCAAAGTCCATGTATTGAAGGCTAGATCCCAGCCTGGGGCAGCAGTGGGGTGAGGCACCTGTTAGAAGGAGGGGTTTGGTGGGAGGAAATGAGGTCACTGGGACTGTGTCCCTGGAGGGTTTACTGATGCCTCTGGCACTTCCTGTTCCTCTACTCGGCTCTGTGGCTTCCTGTGACACACTCTCACCAAAGGCCCAAAAGCAAAGGGACCAACCAGCCGTGGACTGAAACCTCCAGAACTGTGAGTCACAGGAAACCTTTGCTTTATAAATGATCTCAAACGTTTGGTCACAGCGACAGAAGTACAGGGAATAGGAGCCTGCCCTCTGGGTTCCAGTGTCCGGCATCATCGGTGTGATGGGTCCATCTCCCGCACAGGCTGGATTCCCATGGTAGCTTCATGGCTACTGCTGTTTATCTCAGACTTTTTACTCACTGTCTTGATGTGGGACAAGAGGCAGGCAGCTGAGCATCTGTGGGGCCCAAACACTCATCTGGGTAGCAGATGAAGAAACAGCAGTCAGTGCTAGAGGCCGCCGAGATTTTTATTTATTGATAATGCATCTCTGTAGATTAGTAAATTACATCCACTTAAAGGCAAAATGACTTACTCATTCTAATTCATAGGGAAACACTACTGTTTAATACATACAGTTTACAGCCTAGACAAAATAGAAACTTTGAAAAACATATATGTAAATCATCAGTAATTATTGGTAAAGTTTATTTCTTGCCTTTGGTGATTAATTCATATAAACTCATGAATCATGTATATATCTTTTATCATATGAAAAAATACAATTAAAATGAGAACTCCTTTTCTGGGCCAAAGTCAGTGGGGAGTTGCGAATTTAAAAATGCAATTTATCCAGTTCTGTGAACTCAAATTTCTAAAGTTTAGATTTGTAAAAGCTTAAGGTGATAACGGGACTGAGCAGTAATTTCAGTGCATTCCTTACTATGATCCTGTCACTCTGCTTTATCTGAAAGACAATGCACATTGAGAGTACTAGTCAGCACTACCATAGATATTAGTCCATATTTCATATAATGGTCTTCAATCATCTGGTTTTCTATAAAGGACCAATAATAATGGGGGGAAAAATAGTCTTTTTTACAAATGGCGCTTGGAAAACTGGTTACCCACATACAAAAGAATGAATCTTGACTCATATCTGTTTTCCTGTATTATAATCAGATTAAAATGAATCAAAGGTCTATAAATAAACACAGAAACACTGAGTTTGCTGGTAGAAAAGATATTGGTTAAACTCTTGGAAACAAATTTAGGCAAGGATTTGCTGAACAGAACCTCAAGTGCTTAAGCAATAACACTACGAATCAACAAGTGGGATTATATCAAATTATGAAACTTCTGCCCAGCAAAGCTGTATCTTAGATCGGCCACCACCTTCGTTTCCATGATGGAGCCACACGGTCCAGTTCTGAAGCTTGGTCCACATAAACCACTCTGTGAATGATGTGCAGGCAGCTGTGTGAGTAGAATTTCCCTGTGGCCAGCCCCACGTAAAGAGCCCCTTTTCTTGCCTCAGTTTACCAGGGTACAAACAGTGATGCTGCTATACTGAAAGTTAAAATGCATAGCTGAGTCATTCCCTAACAGTAGTAAATAGCCACTGCTCTGAGCCCTCTGAAATTTCCACTGCCTTCCCCATCCCCCTGGGCTCTTGTGTCCCCCACATACTGAAGACCAAACCCTCCAGCTGGGTGGCTGGCTTTCATCCTGATTGGCTTTATGGGTCAGTGGAAATTGGGGGTCCATCCCTGGGCCTCTGATATTCAGACAGGGTGAGTGTGGAAGACGCTGTACTGTAGGCAATCACCAGGGATAAAGCTGAAGCCCTTCCTTATTTATATAAGTAAAAGTAAATAGAATATCGTTCATTATCATATGCTTTCCCCAATTTGCTCTATAAGACCTCAGAACTCAACACTAAGATTACCTTGAGATCACAGAAAACCAGATTCCTATGCTTTTGCAATCCACACATGGAGCACTCAAACTCATTATTAAACCCAAGGAGAGTGTTTCATGTAAAAAATTCCATTGTACAGACAATTTTTCTGGAAAGATAGCAGCTCTAAAACTATTTGACAATCCTTTTGTTCCTATAGGCAGATATAAGAGAACTATAATATGATCTATAAATTCAAATCCAAACCTATGGCTTAGCCTTGCCAACCTGATAAAAGAAGACTCATCACATAATTAAGGGTAATTCTTAAATGTGAATTTTTCAGTGCTTGATCATGTTTGTACATTTAGGCTTTCTATCTGGCTGCATACTCTGTGTGTGATTTTTGTACTTCTGTGGAATTAATTTCATAATGCCACTGTTTGGAATAGCCCAGGATATACAAATATGTCAAATGATTTTCAAAACTGTCACCTTTCCTAGGTAGAGCATGTTTTCTTTAAAAAATAGAATAAAAAATAAGCCATTTCTGCTGAAATGTTTTCTATCAAAGCAGCTGGGAATCAGCCCCACTCCATAGATAGAAACTAACTGATTTTCACATGGACACCATGGCCTTACCCAAATCATGAAATACGCTGATTTTCCAAAAATTTTGTAGTGGTTTCTTTGACTTGAGTGTAGCAGGCTGAATAAAACCTTCCCAGGATGAATTGGTTTATTTAAAACTCATCATTTTTACTAAGTGACAAAAATTGGGGTTCACTGAATGCTATTACCCTTGCAGTTTGTAGAGGGAAACCATCATGGAAAGCTAATTTTGACCTCAGAATGGACATGACTTTGACGTATGCCATTGAATTCCAGCATTTTAAAAGGGCTTAGTGAAGAGCATAAACATTTCTCTTTGAGCAAACACAGAAGAGATTCAGAAAAGTGATAGTCCAGATCAAACACAAAAGCCCCTTCAAGCTAGCCCTAAACACTCCAAGATCATCAAAAGCAATGTGTAGTCCACATGTCAAAACCTGACACAATCAAATAGAATCCTTGAGACCTAGTGTAGTTCCCTTTTAGCGACACAAATCATATACAAGACTGTGGGTTACACAGATTAGGGGGGGGAGTTTGCATTTGAGTTCCTGTTTTGATATCCCTAAGCTAATGGACAGGAAGAAAGCCACAGAGAGGCGCCATCCACTCACCTACCAAAGAGAACCTGGAGGAAACCAGAACACGGACAAAACACCCAAAGCCCAGCGATAATCAAGGGTGCGGCAACCTGAGAACAACACCCTGCAGTGTCCTGTTGGGTCCTTTTAACTAGCATGAGGTATTCATTACTGAGGTGAGTGTTAAGTGTCACTCTCTGTTCCCCATTTTAGTAGCGATCAAATATATTGGCAAGGTCAAATAGTGGGTAACTCTCAAATCCAGGTCAATCCAACCAGAGTTTATGCTTGCGATTAGGATTCCATCATGAAAGGGAGGCAGATATTCATAAGCACACCTTGTGACAGACACTTGGCACTGTCGCGTTGCCTTTAACTTTCCCAGCACCCTTCTTTCCCCAGCATGGACTTTACGAATTCGGGGTGGCGCTGGGCATGGCTGATCACGCCTGAAGATCAACAGTTGGAAGACTGAGGCAGGAGGATCATTTGAGTCCTGGCATTCAGGATCGGGCAACATGGAAAAGCTCTGTCTCAAAAAAACCTTGAAATAATAAACAGAATTATGGAGAATATAAGGCAGTTAATGCCTGAGAAAATCCTGGGCAGAAAAGCAAATGCCAATAAGAGGCACAGACAGAGATCAGTCCAGAGGCAACGGGGTTAAATGTGACATCGGAGACTCTGCTTTGGAGGGACTCTTATTTGTACAATATGTAGGATAAATGTTCAAGTATTTTCACTTAATACTTAAAGGGTGGGATTACCCCAGGAGGCACGGAGAGCTGGGGAATGTCCAAACATCTGGGTTAAAGATGACAAAAGACATCCAGCTGATAACATTTGACAAAAGTTAAAGACAGGCCCCTTCCCTCAAAGGCACTGTAATATGTGATCGCGGTTCTGTTCTCTTTGACACACCAAAAGTTTTCTACTAGAGAACTAAATTGAGATCAACTCAGGAGGTATCCACACAAGTTTCAGAATGTCATAGTTCTAATATAGAAGAGAAAATCTAGCAAAAAACATTATCTTTTAAAGACGATGGACTGGAAAGGCATATGATAGTGCCTTGGTGTGAATGAGCTGCAAATCCCATCTTGTTCTTTCCCCATCCTTGGGAGCCCCGGGTAATGGTTGTAGTCAGGCTACAGGAACCCAAGCCGGTGGTGGTAATCAGCCAGAAGCTCAGATCCCAGCACCACAGGAAGCTGCAGGGAGGCAGGTGTAAGCCCAAGTTGCTTGGCCTCAAGGCCAACAGAGGCCAAAAGCATAGAAATGGTGACACGTTCAAGGTCAAAAGAAGGAGACAGACAGGCAGAAGGACAAGGAGGTTTTGCCTCCCAACTTGTTTCTGTGTTCAGAGAGGCTGCACCTGCCCCCTGCATACCTCAGCCATCTCACGTGGTCCCCTGTGACCCAATGCCTGTCCTGGTCACCTGCACCCTTCCTCGCTGGTTACTGGCCACTGTAATGGAGTCGCGGGAGCCAGGCACCCTCAGGAGTGGCCCCTGGCCTGGCCAAGAAGGCCCGCTCACCTCTGCTTCCAGGGATTGACCTGGATCCCGTGGAATCAAGGTTCCATGCACAGAGATGTGGAAGGGAAATGGGGGGAACCTGGTCTCCGACTCATCTAGCGCAGCATCGTCTCAGATAGCGCTGCTGTGGTCTTCTTGGAATCAGGGTGATGCTCTTCACCAAAGAGGAGAGAACAGAACAGACTCATCTGAAGGCATCTATATTTACCTTTAGACACACAACACAGAATGGATCACACTTATGGAAGGCAATTGATACAAAAATGTAACTTCAGACACGTGATTGTATTTCCTTTCCAATTCGATTATGCATACTTCAGACCCACACATTTTAATGTGATTTTAAAATATGCAAAGCGTTTCTCATACTAAAAAAAAAACCATTAATATAACTCGTATACATACCGCTGGTATTTCTAGTAAATCATCAGTCTTCTTTAGTGTCCTGTGTTGCACCAATATCCCAAAAGACCACAAACTGTAACAATGGATTTCTGAAAAAACAAACATTCTAGATGGGAGAGTGTAAATGTACTCGTTTATGGATAATGAAACATTAAGCTCCTGACAGGCAACTGTAATTAAAAGGAAGCGGAAGAAATGACTGTTAGATTGGATTTGCTTCCCATATATTTCAATAAGATGCGATTATTTATTCATTTATTGATTGTTTGAAAGATTTGATCAGCGGTGGTGTTATTCTACAACGATAATAGCAACATCCTAGGAAATCTTGAGACGGGGAAGAAGGTTTCCAGTTGCCTGAGTTTGGAAAACATGCAAGCACTCACAACAGAGTCATCTGTGTTCTGTGACATTAATAACTTATCAGAAGCCACAGCCCGAGGGCAGCAGCCGTGGGTTCACTCCTGTGCCGTGGCCACCGATGGTCAGTAAATCCTCTGGGGCCGAGTGGGGCAGCGCATTGGACAGTGATTTAGTAACTGCCGGGCAGCGAGGCCCTGCAGCCTGCCCACCTTCGCCCACCCGGGGAAGCAGCTCCAGGGAGCTGCAGGAGAGGAGAGCATGGGGCACTTGGAGGCACCAGTGGAATGGCTGTGCCTACACCCCCAGCGGGAGGCCAGATGTTTCCCCACAGCGGCCTTCTGAGAACATGCAATTACCTGGCCCTGTGAGGGCGATTTGTTTTTATTTTTGAACTGTGCAAAAATATCTCCTTCTTTGAAGACCAAAGCTGACACGCTTTTATAAACTGAGCTGCCTCAGCTTCACAGAGTCCCCAGCGCTGTTTATTTATCCTGCTCATCCATCGTGAAGTGGCATCAGTCAGAATTCACTCCTGCCACTGAAAGGAGGTGGGGTGGTGGGGTACAGACTTCTTTAGTGGCGTAGAATATTCATGAAAGACCCAAGCAGAAGGAGGGTAACAAACAGAACAAAACAAAAAGCGAACCAAAGCATGTGGAATCTCAGATATACCTAAAGGCCTGTTGCTTGAGTCTGAAGTCTCCATCTTGGTGACACGTGTTTCCGAGGAAGCTGGCTGCCCTTGGGAGGAAGCATGGTCCCTTCATGCCACAGCGCGGGGAATGGGAAGGAGCCCTGATCAGACTAAGGTCATGGTCAAGGTGATCAGAAGTCACAACCCTGTTACTCTCAGTCCTAAGGAGAGCCCAGCTGCAGAAGGCAGGGCGCTGCGCCAGGAGCGAGGTGGTCAGCTCTGCCTGTGCCTCACAGCCCCAGAGAAACTTTAATATCCTTTGCTTTGGTCCTGAATTGAGGGTGGGGGCTGTTTCCCTTCTCCCTGGCAGGAATACGGAAAAGAGGCTGCTCGCCCGAACCCCCGCCAACCAACCCCATCACAACGCAGAGCATCACAGGCTCTGGTTGCTTTTTTGATTGTAGTTTAAACTCAGTAGGAGAAGTTTATGAATGGCTACTTTTTCTGAATCCTTGAGCCAGTTCATTCACATATACGAGTTTTTAATGTCAGAAAACTGCTAACTTTTGTTCCCAAAGCCAGGGTGGCCAAGGACCAGTTACTAAGCAATGACATTCCCACAGTGCATCCCCTGGTCTCTCCCCAGCCTAACCCCATCCAGCCCCCCAAGCTGAGATATTGGTGCACATATCCGTTGGGTGTTAGGGGAAGAGATGGACTTGCCAATGATTGTTCTTGTGATTAAACTGCTTAGGATTCAGGGTCAATATGTACAACAAACTTTTTTGTCGTGAAAAAAAAAAAAACTCACTGCATTGTAGCATTTCTACCCAATATGTTGTTTGTGGTTTAGAAAATCCCCTGGAACCGTTTCATAAGTTTCAAAGAAAAACCTTATGCCATTTAACAAAATTCTATCCAGAAAACAAGGCAGGGTAGGGGAAAGAAAGACAAGACTCTAGGAATCTAAGTAGTTATATAGGAGTGAAAATATGAAGGAGCAGGGGAGAAATGTGTGAAACACAAACAAAAAGACAAAAATTGATTTCACGAGGAATTGAAGTGAACGCAGCAATCCGGCAGAACCGTTCCGTGGAGTGGCTGCCCACCCCAGAAGCCCGCCGGGGAGCCCCACAAGGACCGCTCCAGTCAGATGTAAATGCCCACCGGGAACCAGACACAAGGAAAACACTTTTTTTTCCATGCAGAAAAAAAGAAACAAATGATATGTTTAACATGCACCAACCATCTACCCGGTGCCAGCCACGTTCAAAAGCTCGACTCCCAAATCAAAACCATGCTTGCTTGAATCTGCAGCTCAAACAAAGCTGTTGGAAGATAATTACGTTCTAATCCATCTGTACCCCCCTCGTAGGTACTTGGGAAAGTGAACTCAGTGCTCACTGAGAGTCTCCCCTAATCTCTCGGGTGGAGAGATGGCTGGCTGCAGACCCTGGATTCAGAGAACGAGAACTGGGAGGCAGAGCCCCGGGAGGCAGCAGTGTGTGCCGACATGGGAGCCCTCATGTCCCTTCTACTTGCTCAAAACTGAGAGGGGAACCCGGTCTTGTCCCTTAGCTGTTGTCCTGTTTTTGTCGTGGACGCGTTGCGCTGCAACACTGGAGCCTTATTTATAATCACCGAGGTTATGATTCTGCCTTCTCTGTCTCCTCTTTTATTTTTGCTGAACGTGGCTGCAGAGGATTGGCAAGCCACTCTCTTTTGCAGCAGGCAACTCTATTCAGGGGCTCAATTAACACATTTTTGCTAATAAAACAGGCAGAGATTAGTTTTTAATAACCAGTCTATTTCTGCTACCTCAGCGTAGCAAAGCCTGCTATGTTTTAAAAAACAGGACTCTGAAGCACAGGATGCCACATATTAACTTTGGGGCAAATATAGCGTTAAGAATCATGTTTTGAACAGCAGCCCCCGTAAATATAAGGTGGCATGGCACCATATGGATACTGGCTTTCTGACATATGGCTTGAATTAACAAGTTTAAAACTGTTAGGATCAGTTTTTCTTTCACTGAAGGCAAAACCACAAAATTTAGCAGTGAAATATGCTCCAGTCAGTGGCTGATACAAAGGCTCAGGGACACGGGCCTCCCGGGCTTGGCAGCAGGAGTAACTTATCAATAGTGAGACAAGCCAGGACAAGCCCGGGACGCACCAGCCCACCGTGGCAAGACGTCGCTTCCATCCCAGCTCGGCGTACCCACGCTGGCCTCGCCCGCGAAGGACACTGCTCTGCTAGCGGCTTTTGAATTATGATTATTACATCCTCAACATAAATTGTGGTTCCCAGGTTGATATAAAAGATATCTGAAAAGACACACTTGAGTGACAGGTGGGCATGCCACGGGGCACAGTGTCTTCTGATCTCTCCTGGTTAAACCCGTGTGGGATGGATTGAACAGGAGGAGTTCAAAGATCCAGGGTCTGCATTGCACAAATATTGTTGCATTTAATCAAAACTGCCTTTGAAGTGTGGCACTTGTAGACCACCTGTCGCTTTGAAATTTAAAGTCATATAAAGGTTTTTGTGATGCTGAAAAGCATCAGACTCCACAATGATAAACCTCTGGACAAAAAGAAAGGGAAAAAAATCAAGATGGGAGGGAAGGCGGTGTTCGGATTCCTGTTTCTCTTGACTGCACTTGCGTTTGTTCAGCGAGCAGCACTCTGCGAAGTTGTAGAGAGCAGGCATAGCGACATCCAGACATCCACGGGGCTGGTTTCTGTCTCCAGAAACGTGTGCCTGTGGTTTGGCATCTAAACTCCCATTATTCCAGCTTTCAAATACCCCAGGCGTGTTAAAGCTATGCCTGGCTAATGGGAATTCAGTCCCACTCTCTCTCTGAAACTCCCCGTATGAAGATGAATATAAAAATGTCTCTCATAAGAATCTGGCAGCACAGTTTCCTTTCAGAAACTGATCTTGGTGGCAGCCACTCTGGGTGCGGCTGGGTGGGATAGTCCTCGCAGGAAGGAGCCATCTGCTGTGAGGTGAGACGGGAGTGTTTTAGGACACCTGCACAGTTTCCACCGCCTCATTCCTGCGGCTCCTCTGGTGGAAGAGGAACCTCCTCTCCTATTCTATAGATAGAAATAGAAAAGCAAAAGCCCAGAGTGCTGAAGACTGAAATGATTTGCCTAAAAGGTCAAAGCCAATTAATGGCAGAGAGGGGCTTGAACTGGGCACTGACCTCAGATTGTATCTCTTTCTGTCACTGTCCTTCCATGTGCTGGTCTCCAGCCACCTTCCTGGCCGTGTGGCCTTGCTGGGACAGGAGAGAGGGCTCAGGAAGGGCCCACCAGGAAGCAGGCTTCCAGTTTGGAAGAAAGGCTGGGTCACTGCTTTAACTCGTGTCACTCTATCTTCTGCCAACACCAAGTGGGCAGGGCGCCAGGGGGTCTCAGGTCCCCCGGGGACAGCTCTGAGACTCTGCAGTCTTGCTTTACACCCCCATCAGCTGCCAGTCCCCTTCCCAGGGCACCCCTTCTGCGTGCATAGGTCTCACTCTCACAGCTCTGCATGCATAGGTCTCACTCTCACAGCTCTGAGGTATCCGCTCTTTTAATCCACCCAGGTAAAAACTTCCTGAACTCTCTGGACCCCAAATGCTGCTCTTTCACAAGCACCTTTAGATGCATGGGAGCCTGGAGCGAAGCCCATAGAAATCTTTCCCCTGAGCCATCGTTTCTGTCCTTAGCTAACTCTTTCTGGCCGAGCTGAGCAAATTCCACATCATGGTTTAGTTTTAAAAATCAGGAGAGACGCGCAGAGCAGAGGGTGATCTCCGAGAGCAGGAAACGGCAGCTCAGGAAGGTTAAAGGACTCGCAGAAAATCACAGAGCCCGGGGGCCAGCACCCAGGGCTGGGCCTACTGCAGGGAATCTGCAATCAAACCACGCTGACTTGAATGTCACCCGTTACAACCAAAAGGGAACTGGAGAGAGCGCGAGGCTTGGGCTTCCGGAGCCGGCACCATCTCCCCTCTGCCGTGTTCAGTCCTCCTCCTCGAGATGCTCACCGCTGACCTGACTCACACTTACGCTGATCATCCCTCCGCCCTCCCAGGAGAACACCAGCAACACGATGCTCCCTGATGCTGCGGGTGGATTCGTGTTATCCACTGCACAGAGCCGAGGGGAGAGGATCTTCCTAAGACCCTTAACTGGTGCAAGCTGGCCCAGTGCACTCCAGAAAAGAGCCAAGCCCTCTGTTTACAAGCTCTCTCTGCCTCCCCAGGTGCCGTATGTGGAGTGTGGAAACCGCCCCCCCCCCGCCAAGGCCGGTGTCCTAACATCGTGGCCCCCTGATAGTGGAAGCTTTCAGAGGTGGAACCTGGCATAGGCATCAGGTCACTGCAGATGTGCCCCGGAAGGAGACTGTGTGATTCCAGCCTCTTCTTCCTTCTCTCTTTTGCTTCCGGGACATGAGGTGTTTCTCCTCCACCACACACTCCGGCCACGTTGTGTGGTCACACCACAGGCTCCAGAGCAAAGGGGATCAGTCATGCACTGAAATTTCCGAAACCATGAGCTCAAATAAACCTTCTTCCTTTGTAGGTTAGTGATCTCGGTTATCTAGTCACAGTGTCAGAAACATCTGAAAAAGAGCTTGATGCATATGGACTGTTCAGTACTATCTGTGCAGCTGGCCACAAAGTCCAAGTTTTGGAAAAATGCTGGGTTCTTCTGGCCTGGATTCTCCCTGTGGTGCAAATCTGCAGCTTCTCTTCTCGGGCAGAGTGTTTGTCATCCCATCCTGCCTCTTGCTGGTTGATGGCCAGCTGGCCACAGTCTCTCATAACTTTAACTTGAAGTATAAGAAAGTATAAAGTGTTTATCAGGTGAAATTGTAAATGCAGACTGAAAAAACTACATTATCATAATGAGACTCTGGAGCTCAGCAACACTGGGAGAACAATGTGATTCTCCTCTTCTCCTTCCTAAGGCTGGGATGAAATCGTTCATCCTTTGCTGGGTGCACAGCCGGCACTGTGGAAAGCGCCCCCCAGCCCCTGCCGGGGAGCACTGGGAGGAAATTCGCAAACTCTGAGGAGGGTGTCACTGTCTTTCACCCACCCACTCACCCACCCACTCACCCACCCACTCACCC